>JABUQX010054605.1:30000-107500 GCA_015478945.1 Trachelipus rathkii
TATACGACATGAGGATATATAACTATAAATATACATATATAACAATAATTATAATATATATATGGAATAATATATATAAAAGTCTATTTTATATATAACTTATTATATGTATATATAAGGTTATATATAAACTATTATATATAATATATATATATATAAAATACTATTATTATATATATTCATTACTTACATATAGGATTATATATATTATTTGTTTTTATATACTAGTTTATAGGATATATAAACTATATATATATATATATATAATATAATATATATAATTATATATTATATATTATACTATAATAATCAATATAATAATATATATTATATATATATACTATATTATATATAGTATATAATTATATAATATATATATTAATACTTACGTAATTTATTTATTACTATATATATATATATAGTACTAATATACTAGTATAATTATCACCTGAATAAATTTATATATATATTATATATATATTTATACTATATTTATATATATATTGTATATATATATTTTTTTTAATTTTAAAATTGCAATATAATAGATAGTATATCCTTTTGAATTATATATATTATAGTTAATTAATATATATATATATATATACTAGTATATTATATTATATATTATATCACGGCTTCTATACAATGGCATACAAACACCACATCAATACCACCAATGGCACCCTGACCGCCGCGCACTTCATTCAGGTACAAAGTTAGATTTAAATATCTATTAATGATGGTTGACTCTAATTTACAAAATCGATTATTAACAATTAGAATTTATTAATTTTCTTTTTTATTTTCTTTTCAAATTCGTGATAGATACATAATCGATAATTATTCAATAAATGATAAGAAAGATCATTTAGCAAATGCATAATTAAAGGTAAAGAATAAATTTGATCTTATAATATTGTGTATGTTACAAAGTAATTTTTCAGCATTTCGAGGGAGAGATAGAACACGATAGTTGTTAAAATAATTTATTTCCTTCCACAAGGAGTAAGGTTCAAGCAAATGAACAAGTTTCACGGACATTCATTTAAAGCCTGCAGTTTAAAGTATTAATTTGATGAACCTAGAACAATGAGTGTTTGTTATCTTTTTCAAATTTTTAAAAGACGTGTCTCATGGGAGCTGTAGTTCTTATTTTAGTAAGCGGCTCAATCCTCCAAATGTATAGGAAAGGAATTATGATATCTCATCAGGAGCGGAAGTGAGTATGATATGAAGTCAACGCTTACGGGTGATTTAACATTCAGTCCGAGCCTATTCGAAGTAAAGAATATATTCCTGGTTATGAATACTTGACTTTCGAAGTGACAGAGAATAAGAATAAAAACTGTCTGTAACCTCGAACGAAGCAAGAGCGAGGCGTTCCAGAAAATTTATCACTATATAGAACTCAATTTACCAACGACTATAATCATCATTCATTGTCATCTTCTTATACCACCGTAAATACATTGAGAACATTAAAATTTCTACCGGTTTTTTCTTACTAGATAGACTATCTGACGTTACTAATCCAAATCTATTATTATTTATCCACTAACTACAACCACTAAGGAAATTTTTGATGGGAATATATATAGGGTAGTCCTATCAGAACTGTTCTTGGTATCTATATTAAGATTGTCATATCTTAGCAAAGACACTCCCTGACTACTTACCGATAGAAAATTCGCCATATAGTTTACATTCAACAAACGTATTAATTTTATTTTTCTATAAAAATGATATATCTTTAAAGCAAATTTTGAGTAAAAATTTCTTTTAATAATATACACTTATATATATATTTTTTTTATATATAATATTACTGATATTAATATATAGTTAAATCTTACATCTGTTATTATTTATTTATTTAATATTTATTATATAAATATTATATAAACTAAGATAGTTTTAAAAAAGTGAATATATTAGTAAAGAAATACTCGTACTATTATAATATACTAATATATACTATATATATTTATATATACTTTATATTATAGTATAATATATATAATATTTATACACGAATTAACCAAAGCATTTGTGGGAGGACCACACTATATATATTACTATTATTATACATACTATATATAATATATATATTATATATATAATATACTAAGATAATATATTTCATATATACTGATATACTGATCTATATATATAGGAAATTGTATATATGTATATATAAAAAATATAATATAAATCATATAAAATGTTAGTAAAACCTATTAATTCTAATCTATTAAAAATAGTTGAAAAGATATTGAATATATTTCATATATACCGACTAGGCTCTACTAGTTTATGTCGGTCATCTCAATTTTATTATATTAGCTTAGGCAAGGTTATTAATGTCAGGTTAGTTGGGTAGATAGGTCATCTGGGTTTTTTCTGAGTTCTCAGGTATTTGGGAATTTGACATCCTGGTATACAGGGATAATTATTTTTAAAGAGCAATGGGATTGATTTACAGATTGTGGGGATCGGAGAAGTGTTCCAAGTTTTACTTGTTATGGGATCTTTAGCTCAAAATTCTAACAAAGTGGGAAGGCAATACTAAAGAGTAGGCCTTTCCTATATTGGGTGACGTACAGTCTCACACATTTTATTGGTTTCTGTGTAAAGAGAAATTTTCCATACTTTTCTCGAATCAAAATTATTATTATTTTTTATTTTTAATTATAATTAATTATTAAATCTATTATTATTATTATTATTAATATTCCACTTATTATTATTATTTATTATTATCTATTCATTATTTATTAATTATTTTATTATTTTATCTTATTATTATTTTATATTTATTATTAATATAATAATAATAATATATATAATAATAAAAATACAATTATAATGTTAATAATATTTAATAATAATATATTATATTATTATTATATAATCTATATTTATATTATTTTCTACTCTTTATATTATTATTATATTATTATTATAGTTCATTATATTATTCTTATTATTGTATTTTTATAATATTATTATATACATTATTTCTTATTATTATTTTTTTTATTATTATATATATTAATTATATATATATATTGTATTATTTATTATTATTATTACTTTATTTTATATATTTTTATTATTTTATTATTGAATTATTATTATTAATTTTATTATTCTATATTATATATAATATTAAATTATATTTTATTATTATTCTATTGATTATTTTATTATATTTTATTCTTATTATTATTTATTATTATTATATTTTTTTCTTATATTATTATTTTATTATTATTATTATTAATTGTATTACAGTATATAGTATAAACTCCTGATAGTGTTACAATATAGTCATATTATAATTATATATATTATATATATATTATATTATATTATATCTATATTATTATATTAAATATTATTATATATATATATATAGTATATATAGTTATATAATATTATATATTTTATAGATTAGTATTTATATCATTATATATATATATATATATATATCATATATTATATAATATATTATATATATGTTTATATATATATTTTATTATATAATTATATATATTTTTATTTTAATATATATATTGTACTGCAAGAATATCAAAACAACCGTTTCTTAATTTAACTATTGATTTCGTTACTACGACCACTTCGATGCTATACTTCTATATATAATATGTCTATCTGAATAGTGTGAAGCTCCAAAATCCACACACGCGCCCCCTGAGTCTACAGAGTTTCCCATTAAATACACATTTATTTAAATTGGTTTACCTTTCAAAAAATCTGTTTTAATATCAATGGTTTTACATTCTCATTGATGGTAATTTATGATTTAATATATATATTTTTAGAACTTTGGTTGAACATGTTTTAAGCTTCATTCGTGTTCTCGCCTCTTTTGTTCCTCAGCATAGACTATGTACAAAATATTATGTTGAAGTATAAATAACTCTTCCTGGCTTAAGCCACACTATCTCCTCCACTTATTTTATACTTTGATTCTATATTCCGTCACCCACAATAGTTTTTTTATCCTCATCAGCATCTGATATTTCCAATCATAATTAAAAAATATCCTTATATACGGTATGACTTCTCCTTTTAACCATCTTTTTTTGGTGATATATTGTACCAAAATACAGCTTCTAAAGCAGATATATTCGCTTTTTCCGCAATCCTTTTTATCGTACGGTGATTTCTTTCGACTATACCATTTCCTTCGGTCTATATGCCCCACTTAACACCTTTTTACAGTTCCGAAACATCTCCTCAAATATCATTGAATTTTTGAATTATTTAAGACTGTCGTACCGTTGTCTCGTATAATGATCAATCTAAACTTTCCCCTTTCCAAAACACCTCTTCTATTTTTCTTTTAATTTCCTCTGCCGCTCGACTCCTCAATCAATTCCTTCAAATCAAAACTACTTGGGCACAAGATCGACCATTTGACAAAATATTTTCCCTTAAAAAGGAAGTTAATCTTCGCAAACCATTTGGCTAGAACCAAATTGTTCTTCTTATACTAACGGGAAAAAAAAGTATGCCTTTCTCCTCATTATTCGCTATTATTGGGTCAAAATGATTAGACATTGAATACATTCACGTTACAATCATATTTTCACTTATCTCCGCTAAATTTTGTCTACCCTCCTAGCGTAAAAACAAGTCTTTACTACTTAATACCTTGATTCGGTCTTATCAGTTCTTCGTTATTCCTCAAACATGATAGAATAGACCCAAACCATTATTATTTATCAGGTTATTTTCCTCTCCCGATAAGCCATTTTCTCTTTATTCTCGAGATACTATCCGCTTTATTTTTTTCCGAAGGCACAAATTCTAATTTCAAATTAATGCCTAATTCTTCGATCAACTGTTTTATGGTTGCCAATCTTCTTTTTATTAATATTTCTGCTTCTTGCTCCCTAGTTTTATTCTTTCTTTACCACTTATTGTTGTTCTTCGATCCAGAATTAATCACAGTATGCAGAATATCCAGCGATTTTACGATTCATATCGTTACGTCCCATTTTTTAATCGCTAAATTATTCCTTTAAATCACTGCCTCTAATCTCTGCAACCTTAAATGTGTGTAATAATTGCCCTTTTTTCCTTGTAACCCTAAGCCCGTCTTTCCAACAATTTTTCCCATTTATTGTCAAGCTGATGATTGCCCAGATTCCATCCATTATACTCGCATACACACCATTACCTGTGTTTTTTTTTCTCCTCTTTTTTTTTTTTCCTTCTATAGGGGGGGCGAATCGTCAAGTATTCCAATGACTCTCTCGGGATCGTCCTTATTTATTCTTTCCAATACATACTGTATTTGCTGTCATTCAAGACACATTTACATCGAATATTTATATATCAAAAATTCTACCGAGTTTAAGATATCTTCAAATTCTAAGCTAATCTTAGAGCCAATTCCCGCTACAAAGAGGTAGTTGAGCCGAGCAGATTACTACCGCATTTCGAAAACTAATTCCTTTTTTTTTACAGTTATCCCCTTTCTTGATACTTCGGAATTTATCATATACCTCTTCTGACATTCTAACTTGCCCTTTTTTCCTTCTTTTATTTCCAGCCTAACACTCGACCAATTTTCTACAAGACGTTCAGGAACTTTATTCAGCTACTCACTCCAAACCTCGTTAGAGATTTTACTCCGGCTCGCACTTCACAATGTATTCTTAATTAACAATAAATATCATCTATATAATTACTTGTCCCCTTTTCTATCTTACTATCCATTTTTAACATTCTATTATCAATCGGCATTAGAGTTTCATCAACTGAATAGAGGATATATATTAAATAAGAATCTCCGTACAAACATTCACATCATTTTAATCTAAATTCCATCAACTCTTATCTCGATTCACCACTTCTAATAATGCTGCCTCTCAAAAGCTTCTTACTTTTTTGTTTCCCTTATATATTTGCTCCCATTCCTAACGGTTATCATCACCACATATATTACCCCCAACATCACACAGTATGACATTCCGCTATAATTATTTTCATTTCCCTAAAATACCATCACTGGCCTTACGCTTCTTTTTATTTCTGAATTCACGGCCATTAAAGGTATTATTCCATTCACCTTACCATATTATCTTGGTACCCAAAATTCCATTCAATTTTATTACCATTCAAAGTATTTCCTTCATCAATAACTTCTCCCTTCATTTCCTTCACCTTTCTACTAGTCGTTTGATAACAACTAACTGCTATTTGTCATAAGTTTAAGGATTCATTTGTCCTTTCCAATATTACCATTATTTACCTGATCCAAAATCGCGATACAACCACCCTGTGTTTTTTTAGGCATTACAGGTTTTATCACTTTTATAGTATTTATATAAGTATCTTTCTTATTATCAACAGCTTACAAAACCACAATTAATAATAATAACAAAAATGAAATAACACTAAGAATTTAAATACGGCTATATAAATAATTTTCCGTCAGCCGAATTTGATACAAAAGTTTCATAGAATTCCAAAGTTGAGCAACTTTTCCCATATTGCAAATACCTTGTTTCAGCTTCAGTTTCCTTGTTGTTCAACAAAATATTATATTTTTTTCTCCCCATCGTGTTAATTATTTTACCATCGAAACCCTTCACGCATACATCTCCTAATCCAACTCCTCCAATCTTTTTACTAATAAGAGATTTATTGCACCCTGTCATCATAAGTTGCGCTTACATTCTTTTACCGGTATTATTACACCTTTATTACAGGAATTTCACCGGGCAATTCTTATTCCAAGTTCTCTTGTTATGGAAGCTACCTCCCGGGCAATAGGCCTCTCTTCCTTCGTTTCCCTGCAATACTTCTTTATTATTCTCTCCCCACTTCTTCTCGAGTCTCACCCTTTCCAACAATCTCCTTGGACGTGAGCCCTAATCTCACAGTTCCGTCAGTCCTAGTTCTTTTTTTTCCAATTCCCAATCTTTTCTCTAATTTATTGTATCCTCTCTCCTCATTAATATTCGTCATAATAATTTCTAAATCTCTCTCTCTCCCCTTGATGAGATAACTCATCCCTTCATATTATTTCTTACTAAAATCATTATTAATCCTGATCCTCATTGCTCAACATTTGTTCACTCCTCTTAATCAATTCACAATACTCGCTCTGTTTGGTTCGATTAATTTTTTTTCAAAATTCTCTTAAGTATTTATTCATTTTCTTCTTAATTTCCTTAATTCTCTAATGCATTTATTATTATTACGGGCCATTCCATTTATTAAACGCATGCTCTCTCCTCTAAATATCTTAATCCCTTGTTTTTTGCGATTTTTCGATACTCCATCATAACATAACATCTGCTGATTCTCACTCTCCAGCTTTTTGTTAATTAATCGTTGGTAAGCATTGAATGGATCCTCCCCGAAGGCTTCCTCTCTAGTTTACTGCTTAAATATAACGTTACCACTTTGATCGTTGATCTTCATTTTAGTTGAGTAATATACTGCAATGCGCTTTTCTTCTAAATAGGCAGAATTTTTCTTCATTTTTGAATATTATTCAAAATCTTATTTTAGGTTAACTTCTATGATCCAGCTCATCATACTTCTTTTCTTGCTCCATTAAAGTCTTTACTAATCCGGAAATCTTTAAGTTGTTTTCATTTTTTCTCTCTTTTTTTTTTTTTCTTTTTTTTTTTTTTTCAAATATTAAATGGCCCGGCTAGCTTCTGTAGCAAGCCTATAAACCAACCTTCCTTACTTAACTATTTCTTTTAGTACTACGAACAACTTCAATGCATGGCTATACTTCTTAGTACTATATAGGCTATCTTATGTGTTAGAAGCCTCCCAAAAAACTCACAATTATAAATAAATCACCATTATGTTAGTAATTATTATTATTTGTCCCCCTACTATATATATATATAATATTATAACTACGTACTATATATATATTTATATTCTATAATATATATATATAACTATACTATATATATATATATATTTAATATACCCATATAGGAATTTCATATCCTATATATAAATATATATATATATATATATTATATATATATATATATATATATATATATATATAAATATATTATATATATATATATATATATATATATATATATATATATATATATATATATATATAATAAAAATATATATAATATATAAAATATATATATTATATATAATATTCATAGAAAACACCCCTAAATTATATAACTACGTTAAAATTAAAACATTTAAAACAATACACAAAATGGGACAAAAATTTCAGAGGCCTTTCTGAGCATTAGCACTTTATTCAACGAAACAACATACGCACTAACTGAAATCAAAAAAGATTAAAGTCACAGCAAAGCATCAGCGAAAAAATAAATTGGTTGTAACATTTACTTGTTATCGGCGAAGAGAAGCCATTTTTTATCACTTTTCAAGATATTACATAAAATAGCATCCAACCTCATTTCCCCTTCTAAAACATTAATATATTGATTTTTAGAGATGTATATTAAAAAACTTTCCAAAAGTTTCTTTGTGGACAACAATCTTTGAAATTGTTTTGTAAAGTGAATTTCGCAAACCCTTTTGAATAAATCATCAAATTTTCAGCCCTTTCTTTAAGACTCCTTAACTCACTAACACGTTTCATTTATTCCATCTTTCAATATCAATTGCACTCACCACAATACGAGAGTAAGGACAAGAATTGACATTTGTTAGAGATAACTCCTCGCACGGGCAGCAGCCGGAGCAGAGTTTTCGGAAACGTGTTACTGCAGTTAGGGACATGGTAATTTTAGTAATATTTTAACAGGTTGACATCAGGGAGGAAAATCTTAACATATTCATGGAAATTTTATGGGAACACTAAAATAAACTAAAACAGGCGAGGCGTGCCCACTCAAACAAAGATCCTTCTTAGGATAGGCTTTTTAGCTTTAGATGGATGTTCTGTTAGATAATATACATGGCGCACTGGATAAGCATAAATGTCCCGACAACAACCTTAATGTTTGCCAGTTACAGTGTCCTATTCTGTTCGAGTCAGAGTCTTAAGCTCCTAGCGAGTTGCGAAAAACAATAATCTTAACTTCATATAAGGTCAATGTGTACAGAACCTCTATTCCTAGGAATTGACATGTGTTTTTCTTTTTGAAATATGGTATAGTACCATACCGGGCATGATCTTTTATATATTCATTTCATTAAAAGTATCCATAAAGGCAAAACTCTGATTAGCAGACTATTCTTCTGCAAGGGTTAATTTTAATGAGGGACTTTAGGAGTTTAAGTGCATTTAAAGTACGGTGTAGATCGCCAATGTACGGGCCAAAGCCAGCCAAAAACTCACATCCAACGTAACCCCGTTTCCGAAAGGAATACCGTGAACCAGGTGAATAGACGGGTGGGAGAAATAGGAATTTTCCTATTCTCCTGTGGTTTATGCCCAGATTTAATAATATTATTATATATTATATAATATTTTATATATATATATATATATAATTATTCTAATTACCTCTATCATATTGGATATTAAATTATTATATTATTATACTATATTATAATATATATATATATATATATTATATTATATATAGATTCGGTTATTATAATTATTGATATATTATAGTATATTTATGTATAATATTAATATATATTACTTGTATAACATATATATATTATTTATATTTTAATTTTACCTCGCTAGATATATATATATTATATATACCATATAATATATATATATATTATATATATATATATATAATATATAGTATATAATTTAGAGTTGCATATATACTGTTATATATATATATCCGTATATGATATTAATATATATATAATATATATAAATATATATATAGTATATATTATATTTACTATATATAATAATATAGTATAACTCATACTATTAACATATAATAACTATCTATAGTATCTGTATATATATATATATATATTTATTTATATTTTATATAATATATAATATATATACTTATATTATTTAGTATATATATATTATATATATATATAATATATAGTATATATATGTATATATAATATAGTTCTATACTAGATATATATATATCTATCATATATACTATTATATATTTATATATTATTATATATATATTATATTATATATATTATCTATATATATAAGAGAAATGTAATTATGATAAGTTTGCAAAATGTTTTGAATTTTATTTTGCATCTAAATTTAATAATTCGTTTTGTATCTTAATCTCGATTTCCCTTCCAAGTTTTTCTTTCTTTATTTTCTACGATTTTTACCATCATTCCTTTGTTAATTGTATATATATATTTCATTTTCGGTAGTATTTCATATTTTGTTTTACTTTTCATTTTACCTTATTAATTTGTTTTAATTTCTCTCCAAATCTATATGCGTGTGTGAAAGAGTGCGTGTGTAAGTAAGAGTGTGTGTGTGTATGTATGTGTGTATCTTATATGATTTACCTCTCTGTCCTTTTTATAATTCATTGTCTCCAGTTAGTTTAGTATTAACCAAACACTGTGATTGCAATCCTTATTCCAGGACCGGAGATCCTACTCAATAAGCACGTAACACCAAATCTGTTTTTCTTCTTGCCAATCACCTGCATAGCTTAATTATATCGATTATTAACAATATTAAGTAACAGGAAATCTGGCAAGGTATCCCATCAATCCATCTATCCCTCTCTTATGCTTATCTATTTACTCTATCATATCTACCTATATCTTATGTTATCTATCTATCTATCCTATCTACTCGATCTATTTCCTTTCATTCCCTATTAATCTATCTACTTCATCTTATCTATCCTATCCTTCCTATCCCCTATCTATGTATCTATCTATCTTTTGTTATATATATTTATATATCTAATTTATATTATGTATTTATGTATATATATTATATATTTGGTATATTATATATTATATATATTTTATAGCTATTTTAAGTTGCTAGACATTATGTACGTAATATACTACTGATATATATATATTTAATTCTTATAATTACTTATTATATTAATATAGGTTTAATATATAATATTTTCGGTAATTATATATATACTATAATAATATATAATATATATATTATTAATATTATAGTATCATATGTATATATATATTATATATCATATACCATAATAATATTATATATATATTATATAGTATATATATATAATATTTATTACCGAGATATAAGTCGTGCCACACATCATTCTATATAATCACATTACCGTATATATATACTATATATATAAGTTCGTATTATATGGATTTTAATACTATGGTATTTTAAAATGAACCTCTATAATAATATTATATATATATATATTAATATATTATATATATTATATATATAATTTTATATATATTAATTATTATTATAAAGATAACCTTTATATATATATAGTAATAAATATAAAAAATATACTATATAATAGCATTTTTAAAATATTATAATAAGATAATTAGAATATAAAAATATATATATATTATAAATAGTTGGTAGAACTAATGTTAAATAATGTAAATATATATAAATATATCATATATTATATATTATACTTATATTATATAGTATCTGAGCTTATGAAATATAATATTAATTTTATATATATATATTTAATAATATATATATATTAATTTTTCATTGTTGAATATAAAAGTTCATAATATATTAATATATATATAATTTGTGACAATATATCTTACTATACTTTATATAACTGAGTCTATATATAAATTTCCTATCTTACTATCCTACCTATTTGTTTGATATAATCAATAAAAGGTATTTACTGCGTAATAGTTATATAATATACATATATATTAGATTAGTTATTTGGTATATATTATATAAGTATTATAATAATATATATAATATATACTAATATATATAATCTATTTATATACTTTTAGCTATATTTTGATGTACTATACTGTTATCTAGAGTATAATAATATTTATTTTATAGATAAAATTGCTAAGAGAATCAAATGATGGCGATGAGGTGCTTTATTTTGATAAATAGTCTGAGTAATACTGTGTAAAAATTGAATTTTACTTGATCCGCGTATAGCATATCACTAATCATATATAGTATATATAAGTAATGTACTGGGATATGATAATACTATATAATAACTTCTCTAATAAACGTATTCACAAGGAAGATAATAAATGCTAACTGACCTGATACTAAAATCATATCTCTATTTTTATAAAGTAATATATAATTAAATCTTAATTAATAATATATATCATGTATATCAATTATATCTAACTTTATTCATTTTTATATCGATGACTCTTAAATTTCAATATATCAACTATCGATTTTTTATAGGTCTAATATATATATATCTTACCGAGTTCTCTCGATGTAATATCCGCTAATATATGCTACTACTCCAAGTTCCCTTATACTCAAAAGCACATTACTTAGGAGGCTAATTTAAAAGGAGAATTGTATTTTATTAAATTTTTCGCACTCCGAAATTCCGACCATGTAAGCGTCTAGTAATTCGTTCTTGTCTAGTGTCTCTCTTTCTTCTCTCACAATTGAACCATAATCAAATATTCTAGAATTATATTGCAATCTTAGAATTGTGTGAGGGCCAAAATACTTGTACAAGAGAGATATAGTGAAACCCGGAGTGTGTATAGTAAAAGAAAAAATAATTATTATAGTATATATAGTATATATAATATTATTATATATAATATAGTATATAGGTAATATATATATATCAGTACATACTTGGTAAGTAAATATTATCGTATCTCAGCTTTGAGTAAGGGGCTATATATACTATATATATATATATATAGTAATATAATAGATACTTACATACATACATATACATACGTATACATACATACATACCATACATACTCACATAGCATCATCACATTCATTCTGAAAAAGCTTCTAATTTTCCTTTTTTTATATACATACTATACATACAATAACATTCATACAGCATTACACTAACTTAAAAACCCATTCGAGAAGAAGGACATAGGTTTCTACTTATGATCACTAAATGTGATTTCCTCAGAATGACTATGATTTTTTTTTTGTTATTTTTCGTATTCCTTACTCTCTTTTAGCCATAACAGATAAACTTGTTTTAAACAAATACCCGTGACAAATTTTGTCGTTTATTAAACCCATATATAATAATACTAGATCTATTTTAATAAACAATAAAATGCTAATTAACCAGTAGTAACATAGTGATAAAGATCATAATGGATAAATATTGGCTAACGATATATATACTATTATATATATATATATATATATATATTATAATTAGTATATAATTATGTAAATATACGGAAATCAAAAAAAACGTAGCTTATATATAATAAGTTCTATTTCATTCCCGTAATGAATAATATGAATCCAGTTTCTATTAATACCTTCTAACTATACTCACTCTTAGGTCAATAATAAAAACTGTATTTTTATAATATAAAGTATTGAGCTAATTCTCTTAATCTTCATAATAGTGGTAAAGCTCAATAATACTTATATACAAAACTAATATAGTTAAATTAAGATAATTTTCCATCGGCATTATTCATCTTTTCATAATTTTAGATTAAGCGAGATTTACTTTATAAAAGGTCTCAAGATTGTTGACTAGAAAAGACTCCATTATATTTAATTTTCCTATTTGAGTTAAGTTTTACATATATATA
Organism: Trachelipus rathkii; assembly: GCA_015478945.1. Lineage (NCBI taxonomy): Eukaryota > Metazoa > Arthropoda > Malacostraca > Isopoda > Trachelipodidae > Trachelipus > Trachelipus rathkii. Next base: position 43,732 of record JABUQX010054605.1, read on the forward strand.
TAATATATTTCAATTAGATAAATTACAATAATGTTGATACTATTATATATTATAACTAAAAAATTACATAAGTAACTATTTTGATAATAATTACTAAAGTATATTCTCTCTTCCTCCTTTAATAACTTTTCCGCCTTTCCTCTCGCCCAGCAACCGCCCAAAGGATGTTACTGAGTTTTGTCTCGGTGGCTTAAATTCCCTCCCGTTAAGCAATACGCTGAACATGTATTAGTGTTCTTCCCTTATTTAAAACCTTCTAATGTCCCCGCAACCTCTATCCCGAAAAAAAAGTTCTTAAAGCATGTTTCCGGATTTAACAATTTAGGAGGAAGCTTAAAACGTATGCTTTGAAAAAGAAAAGTGGAACGACCACATTACATTAGTAGTAAAATCAATATATCCTTATAAACTATCTTTGTCCTATCTTTGATAACTATAATATAGTTCTTACTGAACTATTTTGGTAAAGGGCTTATCTTAATTAAGCTTTACCTTATAATGTGGGTAAAATAAAACTTTTAGGAATTTAATCTACAATAACAGAAAGTGACAAAAAACCCAAACAATTTTACCAATTGATGTCGCCATCCAACTTTATCATTCTCAATGGCAAGTAAAATGTTATAAACATGTTTGGCATCGATCCGCCTCTTATTGGATAAGGTGAACTCTTTATTTATATCTAAAAAAAAAACTGTTGCTCATAAAAATTTCCTTAACTTCAAACTTCTTGAGGAACATCCTCCAATAGTCCTTGCAATTCATTTTCTAAAAATTCCCTCTTTCGCTTGTGGGTTGGCAGCAACATTTAAGCTCAACCTTACCAACGCACAATTCTTCCAAATTTCATTAAACAGTCTCCAGTAACAATAATTAGTAGAAATACCTTTAAAAAGAAAATAAAGGCAAAAAACAGAATTGAACTTCAATCATCAACTGCATTAGTATTCAGGTTCATAAATCATTTGAAAAATTCTGTAAATAAAAGTTTACCAGCAATAGTCAGAACACCCACCACTCCCCCTTAATTTTTTAAAAGTTAATAAAGTAAAATTTTTTAAACAAAGTGAGTGAGTGAGTGTGAGTAAGTATAAGGTTTTACTAATATTATAATAATATATAATATTATACATATATATATAATATTTTTAAAAAATAATAAAATCAATTTAATATATTATAAGATACCTAATGTAATTGAGGTTATTCATGTTTATACTTCATCTACTCCTACAAAAGGCACTAATTAACTCCGCATACAACGCAGAGGCCTACCAGTTTGTAAGATCTTTTTTTTTTTTAACATTTGATTAGTTTTCTTTTGTTAAACAGAAGAATGCAACTGTTGAAAGATGGTACGATATGTGCTAGCATTCGCATACAAGTGCCTCATAATACCTTATTTATTATCCTATCTGCTCCAGCCCCTCCAACGCCATCCTCTCTCTGCTATATCCACATGTCTACTCAGTCTCGCAATCTCCCCGTCTACAGCTTCTACAATCAAGAACCCTCATTTACTTTCTAACTCTCCTCCAACCATTTTCCTTATTTTATTCCATTCCATCCTAACCTTCTTTTCTTGGTCTCCTCCCACTTTCCTCTCCTTCCGATATCCCCGTTCGCTTCCACAACCAGAAAAACATCTCTGGAACTAAAGGACCAAAACTTGTCCTAAACCACCCTCTGCTCTCTCCATTCTCTCCAGATTGTCCAAACCCATCTTAACATTCCCTTACTCCTCCTCTTTCTCTACGTCAAACCATTTTCCAAATACGACATCCTACTATTTCGTTTTAAACTACACTTCTTTAATTCGCTAAATCACCTGTGTCTCTGGTCTTTACTAAGCCCCACCAGAGACGCAGCTCTCAACCCCTTTCATCTCAAACATTCAATTTCTTCATGGACCTAGTATTTCAACCCCTCTAGAATAGTGTTTTATCTACCTCATGCTATAGTAGGCGCTGGAACTCTGAACATAATTTATATCTCAAATAGATACAATAAAACTTTTTTGTTGTTTTTTTAATTGAAGATATCCCCCCTTTTCCATTATTTTATCCTCTCATTAATCAATTCATACTTGCAATGTCTCTATTGTCTCTTCAGATTCTCTGCATTCTATATTTTTTTATTTATGCATTTTCTATTCTCTTTCCTTTGTCTCCCTCCCTTCCATTACCAACTCACAATTAACAATCCCTTAAGATCCCTAAACAGTAAAATATTGGATTAAAACCTTTTTATCTACTCTCTTAAAAATTATTTTAAAATACAATATTATTTTTTATAAAAATTCAAAAGTAACTATCACCTCTACTCTAAATCTTCCAGACTGTCCTAATCGCGCTTTCATCTCAATCTCGTATTACCGCCTCCCTCAAACACTGTGAACACTTCTTTGATCACTTGGATCCTTAAATCTTAGACCACTTATTAGTTCACACAATACACGAAACTTCTCTCCCAGAACTCTTCTTATCCCAACAATAACATTACAAACCCTATCATATTAAATCCTTTCATGATCCGCAACCATAATAAGACTTGGTTATACGAATTATTCAAATCTGATGCAAAACCAAATAATGTTATCATTATTGCAACCTTCAGCCCACTCTAGTGACCTGACCTAATAATTTAAGTCCACCTACAATTTTTCGTTCAATGCATCCTTCATTCTGCCCTCCCTCGAATCATTTCCTTCTGCACAACACTCTCCTAAATAAATTCCTGATGAATGTAGTATCCTATTCTATAGGATCGACATTTTTAATATCACTTGAATTCTCAAAACCCTCATCGTCCGACTCTCTCAAACAAATAACTCACTCACTTCTCCCCTCCTAATCTCTGACATACATCACACAACCCATTCTGCACAAAAAGGATAGAAGTTGCAAACTCATAAGAAAGGCTATAGCAAATCAAAATTTCCATAATACCTTTAAATAATTTAAGCCCTCCTAAACTCATTTGTTTCCTTACCACGGCCATATAAACACTCTGCTCTAAGGAGACTCTGTTGACCGGCTATTTATTACAATGGCAAATACCACAAAAGTATCCTTGCATGGTGGCGCCTGGTGGTGGCATAACGGTATGAACGAAACGATCCACTCCGATAAATCCTTTCCTTTTTCGGCGGTTCTTTCTCTCTCAAACCCCTCTTTTTCATCCCAAACAAAGTTCTATCTTTACCTATTTGTGAAGAACTACAAGATCTTCTTTGAATCAAAAAACGATTTCGCTCTTGCGGCCATGCTCCTTTAAGATAATGCCGTCCTTGTGGTTACGGCCGTGACACACAACACACTTCTTACAAAAGTTTCTTCGTGCTTCCTGTAAAAATAATTTTTACATATGCGAAAGTGATGCCTCTCCTCGATATAAGCTACCGTTCCTGGTTTACCCATTGCAGGCCCCTACTGCATCAGCGTTTAAAGAAACACTACTAAACAAGTGAATCGTGCTGGCGCTTGCATTGCACGCCATTTTCGGTTTTCAGATCTAATCACGTACTTTAATTACCCATTATTTTAATAACTAGATTATATAGGGAAAATAACTACATATAAACACACATAAATAATACTATACTAATTCCATATATATATAATTTATACTATATTATATTATATTATATAATTGCTTAACATAGAATATACTAGCAAGTTTGTCATAGCACTCACTCACACTCACAAATACATAAATATTATATCAATACCTATTGATACATAGCCATTCCTATTCCAACTATCTATCTGCGAAAAATCCTTTACCCTAATTAGTAGGTTTTGGAAACAACTTATTCCAAGTACTGACTGCAACCAAATCTCTTCGTGGGGACCTCCTTAGATTTTTGTGCCAGCGTTATAGGCCTGAAATATAATACCTTCCCTACTATATTGTTAATACTTGCAGAACGACCAAATCCTCCGGCCAACCCGGCTACTAGTTTTATGTATGTTTTTATTCGGAAATTTTTTTAGTATTCTCAACTCACAATTCTCATTCGAGTTCTCGCCTATTTGCCAAACCTAATAATAATTCAGCTCAAAATCATACGATCACTCTATTCTAAATTAGAAAATAACCTCTCACTTTACTAATCTCTTATTACCACCCCTAAATATATTCTAATAACGCTACAATAATATCACATCTAATAAATAAATTACCTACTCCCTTCACTACATCTATTTATCATCTACAACCTAATTACTTCCTTTCACTATCCATTCACTCCCTCCAATACTCACTATCCCTTTATAAATACTCATACCTCTACCTACCTAACAACCTTACCCTTTAATATATACTATTTATTTATCTTTTTATAATTATTGAATTTAACTTATCATTATAGCTCAGAAGTAGAACTTGTTCTTCCATATAACTCTTGCAATTTTAAAGACTCTTTTTAATAATAACTCGTTCTAACACCAAATTTATCGTCGATTTTAAATTATCTTAAATGTTCGCTCCATCTCTGCTCCTACCTTCATCAGCCTTCTTCTCTGTTGAGGATTCTATTTACTTAAACCACTCCGTCGGTACTATCGTCTCGTCCCCCATGCATTTTTCCTCTTACGGTTACCGTGTTTAGTTACATGAAACCCAACCAATACTACAATAGCTAATTCTTCTCTATTCTCTTTTATTGCTCCACAGAAAGTCTAATTTTCACGTTTAAATCCCTTCGGCCATAAATACGACACTCACTAAATTCAAGATTATTACCTTTTCTCTCATACAAATATCGTTACTATGATCGTTCTCAAGGACTCTTTTTTAATCTTGTTATTTATCGTTCTAGGGCCGTGACTCTCTCTTATCCAATATATGTGACTACTTAATAAATTAATATCACTCCTGTCTCCAACTCCAATCCTACCACCAACTCCAATATATCTCCGTGATGTCGCTCACCACATACAAAATTTAAATCTTCTTGTAATCAGTCAACCACTCTCATCTTCCCTCACCACATTGCTGATACTCCATCCTCAGTAACCTCTCCTCTACCTAAACTTCTGCTGTTATCTACCTACTAGTGATAGGTACAAATTACGTATCTATTGTCGTTCACTTCTTTACTTCATTAAATTTCTTCTCAAATATTATTTTTATCTCTTTTCATTCTATACTCGTTATCCTTCCCATCGGTTAAGACGCCGGCTCATAATCCTAGAACCAATTCATAAACCTAGTAAATCAAGATAATAGGCCTCCCGCCTACTTTCTTTCCTAGCACCACCTTCTGCACAAGGCCGTAAAAAAAGGTTTATTCACTCTCATAAGATAAAATACTGCCATTTAACTTATAAAGACCACTTTTTCCATATATATTTTATCTCCACACATAAATCGCTTGATGTCTATATAAGTAATCGACCTACACTCACTCTCTGTATTTTTATATTTACTTACTTATATAATTACTATATCACTTTCTCTAATGCTAATACATTATGTATTTTACAACTTTCTTGATTCCACAAGTATATTATACCATACTATCTCAATTTCTATCAACATAATAACTTAAACACTGAGATTAATTTTCCACTTTAACAACAATCTCATTCACCCTACTTTCAATATATGGATACACTATAATTATCCCCCCCATCTTCACTTCATAATCATATTCCACTTACTGCAATAACAAATCTTTTCATTATAAAACTCAAACTTTTAATCTAATATTATGCCTGGCACTACAGGTATCATCAGAGATTCTACTTCTTCCTCTTCAAATCTCTTTCTCTCTCCTCCTCTCACTCGCTGAATAAGTAATTAAATATTACTGTAGTTAATGTACAAATATATTATAAAATAAAACCATCAATTTCCTCCCACCCCATAAATTTTTCAAACTTATATTATAAACCACATTTATTCTCGAATTTTCAACTACTATTTTGCACACTTATTTACCATATCCTACACAAAACTCATCTTTTCATCAATAACTTAATTATTCTCAATACCCCTTATCCTACTTCACGCCATACATCCAAACTCCTTAGTAATTTATCACCCACCGAAATATTACATACCTCCCACTTACAATATATAATTACTTATAATATATAATTAATTATATAATATATTAATTAAATATATATATTATTATATTAATATTAAATATAATATAATATTATAGATATATATATATGATACTTTAATATAAATATAAAATATATTATTGATCCAATTATTAACATGACAACATTGAAAGCATATTTTAAATATTTTTAAAATGCTACAATACCTTATAATTACTGAGATAAAAAATGAGTGGTGCAATAACAAAAATTGAATAGGAATAAGAAAGGGGGCCATAAAAAACCCCTAAAAATAAACAAATAAACCTTATAATTTTTAGAGGGTAATAACTATGTATAAGAAGGTATTAATTGATTCGATTGGTTATTTATTAATCAACAGTTACAATTAGCAAATTGTACTATATCATACGCTAACTGCTATTTTTATAAAAATAATTTCCTAAGGAAATTAAGAAAAAATTTAAATACCTAAGCAAAGATTTTACAGAATGTTATTTATCATATGCGCCTCACTCAAATATTAACTATACTGGTAAATAATGGTAATATTTTGTTGTGAGAATACAGATATGATATATATTTTCACCATAAAAGTTTGTGTTATGAAAAGAAAGTTTAAAATAAAAATTAATATAAATAAGAAAAAAGAATTACTTTGGTTCCCGTAATTTAAGAGGGCTTTGAGAGTTCGGAATATGGGACTTACAGGTGCTAATTTAACATCTTTGCTATTCAAAACTTTAAGTTAAAATATAAACAGGTTTGATCACAATTTTCTCTAAAAAATTTTCAATTTTGTAACCATATTTTACCTCTTTCTATCCAAATGTGAAAACTCTTTATAGACTGCTAACTTTATACATATGAAACAACTCAAGAGAAGAAATTTAGGATGTTTATTTTAACTGAAGGGAAAGTTTCTATTCCCGACCCCGACCCATCTTAGAGCTATCTCCACTATACCGACATAATAGTGTATTTAATAGATATATATAATGATTTTCATATATATATTTATAATGAATATATTAAATATATAATTAGAGATATATAAAAATACAGAGCTTTTATGGACGTACAGCGTGCAACTTGTGTGTTTTCAACAACTAATAAAATATTTGGTAATGAATCCGAGATACTAATTACTTTTGTCTGTACTTAGTTTAAGAAAAGAGACACTTTTCTAATTTCATTAGATTAAACTAGTGAATTGTATATAAACCTTACTAATATCTATTCATTGTGTTGCATAAGCTCTTTTTAGTTATATTGTAATAATATAGTGAGTCTACTTGAACTCTCAATCGCAACTCCTTTAATTTAAAATTTTCTTGAAATGAAAAAGAATCTTAGTGATTAGTTAATTAACATTTTCACAATTGAGTTTAGATTATTAATCCAAAATAATTTTTCCAAATTTGTGGGCTTTTCAGCGATACACATTCTCAGTACTTGTTTCATAGAAGCGTCTATGAAATTACTATTCTTTTGTAATGGGTGGCTGAAAGGATATTGTATATAGTTACGATAATTACAGCATGATAAAATTTTTAGTCATATAAGCTTAACCATTCTTTAGATTAATAATTGATTATTTTCTCTCTCGAACTCTCTCTCAACAATTTTACGAATACATCTGGAAATTTTTTATTCATTTAAAAAACTCAAATAATGATACCAGAGCAAGAGACACATATTTACAATATATATATATACCTCTATTTTTTTTAAAATTTTTGAAATATGCAATTTTATTGTCAATTTAATAACATTATATTTATGTCAATTAATGCTTATAGAAAATACTTATTAGTTAAAAACTCTCACTTCACAATATATTATTATAAGATTTACGGCATAAATAATTTCTCAAATGTTAGAATTTAGGAATAAAATACGTACTTTTATGAGTTATCTATAAATTTGTATATTAATTTATGACAGTTTATTAGGTTCAAATAAAGAAATTTAATAAATTATTGGGAAGTTAATAAAATTTATTCTATTTATTAAAAGAGGGGTTTTCTAGAACAAATGTATGCTATAATTATTTGGTATATTTAAAACAAATTAATGTATGAGATATTTCATTAAAGTTAAGACGTCATTTAACTTCAAGACACTCACGAAAAAAAGGACTTGTCAAATCACTTATTCGTTTTTTTTTCTGTAAATATTTTGAAATTTGCATGTTGTTTAGAATGTTGTGGTATTGTGATTTTTAAATGCTTAAAGATATTCCGGTTTTGCATGTAACGATAACTATTGTTATTAGAATTATACCAAATTTTAATAATTTATCATTATTATGTATGAAATATTTAGTAGAGGAAAAATCGTAACTTTTAAGAGTTCTATTATTTTGTTTAATGAAGAATTATTTTATAAGTTATAGACGTAATTTTAAAAAGTTTTAAAAGTGATTATTTTTTTATTTAAAACGGTTTTCATAAACTTTAATTAGAATTTATTTTGGTATTAAAAAAAAATATGAATTAATTTCTTTAAAAAACGATCAATTATATAGATTACTAACGCTTAAAAATTTCATAGTATTTAATAAATTCGCTTTTCTGATTTTAGAAATTGAATATTCACAATATTAACACTTGAAATTTAATTTTATTTATTACAATCTATTTATAAAAATCTTACCGATAAAAAAACTTAATTTTTTCAATGAATTACCCAAGATAATTTCAAGTGTTTCAATATTTAGTAAAAATCGTCTTTTAAGAGTTGTCTGTATAATTTGTAAGTAGTGAAAATGTTAGAATTATGCGTACACCTGTCTTCTAGAAGATATAAATTTTTGGATACGCCATATGGTAGAATTACTCAGGTTATTCACACTAATGAAATATTTGGTTTTATTTATTTAAAATATTCAAAATATTGAAATTTATTTATAGCGTTAATATTAAGAACTTCATAATAAAGCATTAATAAAACTAATTATACTTTCTGGCTTTTTGAAAATTGACATTTCTTATTAATTTGAAAACACATTATGTGATATTATATAATTAGTTTTTCTTAAAATTTGACTTTAGAATTAATTACCGTTTAAATTTAAACTTATCTTTACAATTAGATAAATCTTTCTATTATAAACTATTTTATTTCAAATGTTGAAGTTTAGGTAAATAAAGTAACTTTTATTATAGTAAGTTACTAGAAGAAAGGTCCATGACGCTCTTGAAAAGTTGAGTAATTATTCTTCTAGCAAGTATAAATTTTATTTTAATTATAAAACAGGTTTTTCTTAAATAACAAGCCTAAAGCATAAAGTATTTATCAATAAACTTATAAATATTGAAATTTCACTTAAAAAACGGTATTAATATTATTAGGGCAAGGGGTGGGCGGCGCCTATTTAATGAGTTTGCGCTTGAGCCTTTTATGCGCTTTAGGCTGCCGGGACCTTAAGTGCGCTTTTAGCGCCGCCTTATCGCCGTGATTTATTGTATTTTGGTTCACATTCAATGCGCTAGGCGCTAATGCGTCAAATTTTGGTACGCCTTTTGCGCTACCGTAATTTCTCTTGATTCACTCAATGTGTCACTGTGTTGTGTGCGTTGCGTTGCTTTGAAAGTATAAGCAATTTCATAATGTTGAAACAGTATATATCTTTAGATAGATATAGTAAAGTCACTTGATATTATAATACAGTGAGAAAAACGCTACAACTTTTAAGATATACAAATAATTATCAAAATGTCTCGTTTAATTTTATTTACTTGTGTCGAAATTAATGAGATCAACTCTCGTGTAACAAGATAGTATCTTCAATATCTAGCTCCTTATATTCCTCCTCCGCTATGGATTCCAGTTTGTTGATAAGACATGTATTTGTCGTCGAGATTCCAGGTGGATAGGAAGTAAATCTCTGTTATAGCTGTAGTCTTAGAGAGGAGCAGAGAGTTTTCAAAATAATTACTATTTCAGAGATCATGTTTGCCTTATAGGTTATGTTTATTATTAAGTTATAAGAAAATGATGAAATTTCATTAAAAAAACGTTAACTTAAGAAGACACCTAATAAAACTATTAATAAAATATATCACGTATTTTTTTTATTTCACTTTAGCTCTGAGAGAGTCGGAGCTTTGAATTGAAACTACATTATTTGTTCAAATGCTGAAAATAACTTTATTAGTTTAACTTTGTTTTAATTTAAGGGTCAAAAATTAAACTGTCCACTGAAGATGTTATAATTTCTAGGTAACTTACATCGTAAACAAATATTTATTTAAGTAAGTTTATTTACGTTATAAATTTTCGAATTTAAATGTGAAAATTTATCAGTAGTACAGTATAGATATTTATTTAGAAGTTAAATATTATATTTATTTATTTTATTTTTAAAATACAGCATATGGATACAAAACTTTTTAATAATTAAGAATTATAATATTTTTGGTTTAATAAATAATTTTATAACAAATATTATTGGATTATTTTTCATTTTAATTATTAAACTTTTTAATTTTGACCTAACATAATAAAAATAAAATTCTCTTATTCTGCCTTTTTTTGATTTAAATTCTATTGCACTTGCAATGAAACACTTATTTTAATATTTTATTCGATAATTCATATATCAGAAGAAGCTTTAGTTTTTCAAAGTTTTAAAATTATTGCGATGTTATATTTCAAATGTTTGAAATGAAAAACGTTTTTCAAAGAGTTCTAAATTTGTAAATGTAAAATTTAAGAAAAAGTTGTAATTTTAGAAGTTATAAGTAATTTTTTAATTAAAACAGGTTTTCACAACTAATAAAAATATTTGTTCAACTAAAAACAAATTCAATGAAATTTCAACTTAAAAAAATGAAAATATTTCAGATCATATATGAGTATGCATATATTCGCTTATTCTGCTTTTTGAAAATTGCATTTCAATGAAACATTAATTTTTTTAAATGCTGAAAATAAGTTTTACACATACTTATATCTTCTAGCACTCTACACTCTATGGATTCTCACAGATTGCTGATTATATAGAGAAGATATCGCTGAGTTCTTCTTAATGGACTCTCTCATCTCTCGCTACATCTATTTGGGGAAAGAGATATGTTTAAGAGTTAGAATGACTCTCTCTCTCTGTATATATATTAAGACTATATATATATAACTTATATACTGTTGTCTCTTGAATCAGATGCACACAACTCTTACTGGCACTCCTCTCATAGTAGCAAGATCGTCAACTTCAGAGACTGCTACATCTCTCACAGTACTCATTTTTAGCATTATTTAATAAGCTTCGCATACACACTCTCGGCAAATTTCAATGAAAACTCATTGATTGTTTTGCAAAATGCTGAAAATGATCGTTAAAACTCAATTTTATAAGACTTGTAGCAATAATTTTTTCAAAAAGATTGTTTTGGAAAAAAAATTTTTTTTTTTTACAAGGAAAAAAACTTTTAAGTGTTCTTAATTCGTAATGTGAAAATTTAAAGGAAAAAGCGTAATTTTTAGAAGGTTATAAATTTTTTTATTAAAACAGGTTTTCCAACTAATGAAATAAGTTTAATATATAAAAACAAATATTGAAATTTCATTCAAAAAACGCGTCAATTATAAGACACCTAAATCTAATAAATAAATTGTCTTTTCTGCTTTTTGAAAATTGCAATGTCAAGGAAAGCTAATTAAAGGATTCAAAATGCTGGAAAATAAAGTGGTTGAAGATGCTCAATTGAAAGAGAACACGACAAATAGATTTCCAAATGTTGAAGATTTTGGAAAAATGTACTTTTAAGAGTTCTAAATTTGTAATGTGAAAATTTAAGAAAAAAGCATAATTTTAGAAGTTATATATTTTTTTTATTAAACCAGGTTTTCACACCTAATGAAATAAGTTTTGGTATATAACAACAAATATTGAATTTTCATTAAAAACCGTCAATTTAAGACACATAGGAAACTATTAAATAAATTCGCGTTTCCTGCTATATATATGATATTGATATGTATGCAATGGTAATTTTTGTTTGTAGATTAGTTCACTCGCGGTAAAGAGTGAGTTATTAAATGTGCAGAGTGAGAGTTTCACACATAGATATAGACTTATGTAGAAAATCGTGACAGTAGCTTGTTAAAGGAAAAAGTTCTAGAATTGGGTGCAGTTATAGGTGAAGTTATACAGGTTCAAAGAGTGTGTGTTAGAAGTTAACAAAATTTACTTGTTTTATTAAAGGCGGGAACGGTTTTTCAGCAATACTAATGAAATAGTTTGAAACTCTCTCACTCTCACACACACCACGTCTGTACTATCTTTACGCACAATTTTATTATTGTAAGGCTAAGGTGTGTGTGTTTTTCTGCTTTTTTGAAATTAGGCATTGACTGGCTGGCGTAGTCGGATCGAAGACATTGCGTAATCTATATAATATATATAGACAGAGACTAGATGCGTGGAAAATCACTTCTCTGTGTGAGAAAGTTCACAACTTAATTTGTTATATATATATTATAGGGGTGTAATTATTTGATTTATGGTTCCTTAGTAAATAAGATTAATATATCATGTGACAGTTTGAAATGGTGTATCGTGATATGATTATATATTATTATATATTGTCCATGTTGTGAACTCTGTTATACTCTCTCTCCCCACACCGCGCTCTTGCTATTATATATATTCGCTAGGAGTTATTATTGGTGTGATGATGATGGAGGATAGTAATATTGAAATCTGTATTGTGTTAGCGTAGGGTAGGATTTTGAATGGATCAGAACCTCTCCTAAATTCCTTCATTACTGTTTTATTATTTATTGCATATATATGAAAAATTATGGTATTAGTTGTAGTCATAGATACAGTTTAACGACGGTGAGTTGAGTGTAGCACTTATTCACAGAGATTTCGTATAGATTGTGAACACTCTCTATTGATAACGACACGTTGTCGTACTTCGTGTGTGTGAGAGAGTAAATTTGTTAATGTGAAAATTTAAGAAAAAGCGTATTCTTAGAAGTTAAATTTTTTTATTAAAGCAGGTTTTTCAAAACTAATGAATAATTTGGTATAAGCTGAAAGGAATTTTATTGCAAGTTTCTTTTACAAACGTCAATTTTAAGACACCTAAAACTATGAATTACATTCGCTTTTCTGCTTTATTGAAATTGCATTTCAATGAAAACACAATTATTTTTTTTCAATGGCTTGAAAATCCGGCTAAAAACTCACATTTTAAGAATTCGGACAAAGTAATTTCAGTGTTCAAATTTAGTAAAAATCGTACTTTTAAGGGTTTCTAAAATTTGTAATGTAACAATTTTAAGAAAAAGCGTAATTAGTTAGAAGTTAAATTTTTTTATTAAACAGGTTTTCACAACTAATGAAATCATTTGGTATAATAACCACCAAATATTGGAAATTGTCATTAAAAACGATCAATTTAAGACATCCTCAAACAATAAATAATTCTCTTTTCTGCTTTTGTTGAAATAATTATTCCAATGAACACAATTTATTTTTTCAAATGCTGAAAATACGGTTAAAAACTCATTTTAAGAGATTACAATAATTTTCAAATGTTGAAATTTAGGAAAAATCGTACTTTTAAGAGTTCTAAATTTGTAATGTGAAAATTTAAGAAAAAGCGTAATTTTAGAAGTTAAATTATTTTTTATTAAAAAGGTTTGTTACAAATAATGAAATATTTGGATATAGAAACAAATTTAGAAATTTCATTAAAAACGTCAATTTTTAGGAACACTAACTATTAATAATTTACTTTTTACTATAATCGTTTTTATGAAAATGAAACAGTTTATTTTTTCAAATGCTGAAAGAACCGTTAAAAATACAATTTTAAGATTTACCAAATAACTTCTCACACACTCTCTCGCACCACTCTCTACGCGCAACAATCGTACTTTTAAAGAGTTCTAAATTTCAAATAGTGAAATTTAAGAAAAAACGCTATAATTTTTAGAAAGTTTAAAAAGTTTCAAAAATATAAACGGTTTTCAAAAACTAATGAATATTTGGTATATAAAGTCTCTCTTTTGAAATTTCAATTAAAAACGTCAATTTAAGACTCTAAAACTATTTAATAAATTCAGTTTTCAGCTTTTTGAATTGCATTATCAAGTGAAACACATGTATTTTTTTCAGAAATGCTGAAGAATATCGGCCGTTAGAAAAACCTCAATTTGGTTAGAGGGATTTACCGAAATAATGTAAAAATGTCTAAATTTTGGAACAATCATTTTCATTTAAGAGTTCTAATTCGTAAGAGTGAAAATTTAAGAAAAGGATAACTTTTAAGATGTTAAAATTTTTTTATTAATAACGCAGGTTTTCACAACTAATGAAATATTATGTATATAAAAACAAATATTGAAAATTTCATTAAAAAACGTCATTAAAAAAAAAAGACAATAAAATAAATTCTTTCTTTCTGCTTTTGAAATTTACATGCCAATGAAACACATTATTTTTATCAAATGCTGAAAATACCGTTAGAAAACTCAATTTTAAGAGAATTTACTAAAATAATTTCAAAATGTTGAAATTTAGGAAAAATCGTACTTTCAAGAGTTCTAAATTTGAATTGTGTAAAAAATGTGCGAATGAAGAAGTGTAAATTCAGAAGTTTAACTTTGTTGATAAGAAACAGCTTTTTCACAATAATAAAATAGTTTTGTTATATAAAAAAAATTATTCGAAATTTCATTAAAAACGTCAATTTTAAACACAACTTGAAAACTATTTAATAAAATTACCAATATTGAAACTAAAATTGGCATTTCAATGAAACAATGATATTTTTTGTAGAATGCTGAATACAGTTAAAAACTCAATTTTAAGATTAACAATATAATTTCCAATATTGACATTTAGGAAAAATCGTAAACTTTTAAAGAAAGTTTAGCAATCAAAATGTGAAGAATTTAAGAAAAAGCGTAATTTTAGAAGTTAAATTTTTTATTAAAACAGGTTTTCACAACTAATGAAATATTTGGTAAATAGTTAAATAACAAATATTGAAATTTCATTAATTTTTTAACGTCAATTTAAGCATCTAAAACTATTAATAATAAATTCACTTTTTCAGCTTTTTGAAATTGCATTATCATGAAATCACATTATTTTTCAAATGCTGAAAATACCGTATAAAAAACTCAATTTTAAGATTACAAATATTTTCAAATGTTGAAATTTAGGAAAAATCGTACACTTTAAAGAGTTCTAAATTTGTAATGTGAAAATTTAAGAAAAATGGTAATTTTAGAAGTTAAAATTTTTTATTAAAACAGGTTTTCACAACTAATGAAATATTTAATATATAAAAACAATATTGACAATTTCATTAACAAAACGTCAATTATAAGACCCTAATCAATAACGTAAATTCTCTTTTTGGCTTTTTTGAAAATTGGCATTGCAATGAAACACATTATTTTTTTCAATTTTGCTGGGAAAATCTGTTAAAAGACGCTCATTTAAGATTTACACCAAATAAATGTTCAATGTTGGGAAACTTTTGGAAATCGTAACTTTACAGAAGTTCTACATTTGTAATGTGAAAATATTAAGAAAAAGGGTAATTTGTAGAAATTATATTTTTTTTTTATTTAAACAGGTTTTCACAACTATAAAATATTTGGTATATTAATAACAAATATTTGAAATGTCATATAAACACAAGGTCAATGTTTTGTAAGCAAACTCAACAGCAAAGATTTAAAATTTAAAGCTCAAGTGCTCATTTAGGTGGTGTTACAAATGAGATACTTATACTGTAAACATTTTATTTTTTAAGAATTTATTATAATAGTATGGTAATGATTCAAAAGTAGATGTTATAACTTAAAAAGATTTATATTACTTTTACTTTTTCATTCCTATAGACATTACAAGCATAAAAAAAAAGTAGATCTACTTACCTTAAAAGATTTTGACTCTGCTGAGATAAAGTCGATGCTAGTGAGGCCATTGTCTTTTGAGAATCTAAAAGAGTTCTTCCTGAATCTTCAAAAGACTGAGATGTAGTTGGATTGAGTTGCTGAACTCCAGTTTTATCACTTTTTTTATCAGTACCTTGATTGGAGCCACGAACACCTTCAAAAGCTTTTAAAAGCCTATCCAAAGATGCCATTTTTATAGGTGGCTTACCTTATTTTTAATTAATCATAATGCCTGAAATATTAGAAATCACAATCTTAACTAATTCAATAAAATATTGGAATAAGAAAAACCTTATTTGCCTAATATTCACACAAGAAGTTAGAGGAAAATACAACACAATACACTTCTGTATATGAAATGAACAAAAAATATATAGGTACAGTATATGAGAATTGAGAACCATATGAAATCTTTGAAAATGGGTAAATTAATATAAATAAATATTTCTTGTTATAAGCATCTTAAATTGAAGCTAAATGCATTCAATTATAAATTATTCCTGCACATTTAGCAATTTTGGCAATATAGCAAGGAAAAACTATTTAAATATAAGCCAATATTTTTAACAAACTTATGAATAAAATCTGCAGGGTTGAAATTCAAATTTACTGTGAAAGGACTCCTACTATTTTCTTCTTAAACCTGCCAATATGATGCAAAATTATCTAAAGATTTAAAAATTATTATTAAATCAAATGAACACAGTTAATCACAATATATATATATATAAATGGTGATAATATATTATATATATATATATATATATATATATATACAGTATATATATATACTGTATATATTGCATTTCAGTAGGTATCATATTTTAGGTATATACAATCCTGATTGCTCCCATTTTTGAAAAGAAATTATACAAATAGCTAATTCAGATAGATGTTTATGTAAGGCTGCAGTAAAGGCAGGGACTTTTTCAAAATATAATATCTGATACTGACACTGGTGATACAGATGCCAATAGCCTTAATTATTATTATGCAGAAATTCCAAGGATGTATACATGATAGGGGCTATGTCCTAATATTAGATTATACAGGAAACCCCCAATTAACGCAGGTAATGTGTACCCAAAAAGGTCTGCACTAATGAAATTTATATTAATTGAACTTAAAAACCAATGAGTTAATATGCAATTAAACCTGAAGTTGAACTAAGAAAACATTTTTTATTTAGAAATTTGTGCATAGAATTATAATAATAATCCCAGTATTTACTTTTGCCATTCAAAATTAAAGAAAGTTTTCAATGAAAACCCTATATT
Source organism: Trachelipus rathkii (assembly GCA_015478945.1). Lineage (NCBI taxonomy): Eukaryota > Metazoa > Arthropoda > Malacostraca > Isopoda > Trachelipodidae > Trachelipus > Trachelipus rathkii. The sequence continues at coordinate 61,019 of JABUQX010054605.1, forward strand.
GAGTGTAGTAAAATAATTGGCAAATTTCTTTTTTTTTCATTCATTGTTAATTTCACGATATTACCACACAGCTGCTTAAAGATTGAAAAAAATTTGGAACTTATGATCCATATATCTGAATCAATCAAAGCATTGTTTTAAAATTTTTAGCTTTTCAAAAAATTTCTTTCATCTTCAGTTTAGTAAGCTTTTTGAAATTCTAAATGGGACTAGAACTAAGCTCATCCATGTGTGGTAATATTAATTAACCATAAAATATTTAGTCAATACTACAGTAAGTCTAACAGTGCTACATGTTGTGTAAGTTCATGGACTACCTGGCTCGAAAGGCATGCAGCACTGCTAGACTTACCGCAATATTAACTAATGATGAAAGTATAGTGGATGAGGTTAGAGTTTAGTAGAATTTAGGAATTAGTGATCTTAATATAATTAGATTTAACAGGAATGTGATATCTGGGCTCAAATTGAAAGTTAATAAGGAAAAGATCATAAATTTCTGAAATGGCAATTTTAAAAAATTTCGAGACATGCTTAGTATAATTGATTACGATAGGGAGTTTAAAGACAAAAATTGTTTTATCATGTAACACTTTAAGCAAATCATGACGAATATTCAGTCAGTAAGTTCCATTAGGGTGGTGAAGAGAACCTATCTGATGGAATAGTGAGATGAGAAAATCAATGAAAAGTATAGATGCTTTAAAATATTCAAGGGTAGTAGTAGGGAGGAAGATTTAGGACATTATAGGAAAATTAGAAATGAACTTAACAGGTCTATAAGAATGGCAAAGAGAATGGCAGAAATTAACTTGGCAATAATAGAAATAAGGATCCGAAAAGGTTTTTAAGCTTTTATAAATTTAAAAGAAAGAGTAGAATAATTGGTCCAATTAAAAATGATGAAAAGTTAGTCAATTCAGATAAGGAATTGGTTAACATTTTCAATGCTTATTTTGCATCAATGATTACTGAAGGAAGATTGGATAATAGTTGGAGACTAATAGTTCTGGTATGCATGCAAGATTTATTATGCATAAGGATATCTACCCACACAGATTGAATGGTACTTTTAACATAAATTGAATGTTGCTTTTAACAAAGCTCCACACCACCACCCTTCTTTCCTCTATGCTGGTACAAATAAAATGAATATTGGTTTATTTCATATTCCCGAAAGGAGTCTCCATAAAAGGCTTCATTAACCTGTGCTTCAGTAATGCAAATAATGTCTATATTCTCCTCTATGGCATAACTAATCAGCTCATCTTTTTTATTTCTAAGGCTATGAGCATTTGTGTAGAAGTATTTGATATTCAAATTCAAAATCTTTATTTAAGCCCATAACAACTAGTTTTATTTATCCCATCACCACCATTACAGCTACCATTTCTATAATTATCCATATCAAGATTTAGTCCATCAACTCTAATTTTACCTAGCTTTTTGATAAAGTTTCCAAAGTGGAATTGAAAAGCTCAACACCTTTACGACTCAAGGGAACTCCATCTTCTGCAAAAAGATCTTTGTCCAGAAATTCTCTCCACAAATCCAAAAATCTAATATTTTCTGAAATACATAATTTCCAAACCTTTTCATTTACACCAAAAGCCATGCCTCCCCATTCCTGACCTGCACCTAACCTAGGTAAAATCCCAAAAATTATGAACCTTCTTCCACTATCTTTCTTCTGAATCAACCTCCTATATCTGCCATTAATTCTTCTGACCTTATGTCCAATATCATTTGTACCCAAATGCACTATCACATTTGAATCAACATTTGTATCCTCAATCTCTCTCATCCTATCCATAATATCAGCGATCTATCGTATCTGAGAGTCTTCAATTAGAAAGTCATCTAGGTATCCTATCATATTGTCTCCAATTAGCAATGCCTCAGCCTTCCTTTTAGAAAATTCAACATAATCATTGGCCCTCTCTGATCCCTCCCAATCTGGAAAACAGTCAAACCTGTTACTGCAGGTCACAGGCTAACTGACTTTCAAAATCCTAATCCTATTTCTGCAACTCCCCATCCATCCAACTACTTCTTTAGCCCTTTCCCTCTCATCTTCCTGCCTAGGTGAATCACTAGTCCTCTCTACCTCTGAAGCCCACTCCCTCCTAGTTTTGGCATCCCTACTAACTTTTTTCCAAACACTTCCCTCCTTTCTCAACTCAAATACCAATTCATTCATGTTTTCACTCAACCTTACAATCTCCTACTTTAGCAGCACATGCTCTGCATTCAAAATACAAACAGGACACTTATTCAAATGTTCCCTTTTCACAGTTCCACAATTATCACACAGAGCATAAATACTTTAAATTATTATTAGATTTACTAGCTTAGCTAAATGTTATTAAAGATTTAGAAGTAGACATGACTTAAAGGTTATTAACATTTGAATTTCATTTAGCTTTACTACTAAAATGAATACTAACTATAGTTAAATAAAAATCACCAAAGCCTACTACTAACTTAAAATAAATTAACAAATATCCTAATTTAAGGAAAAACTTATGCAAGCATAAACTTAACCTAGCCTAAACCTATCTTATAGCAGGGTTGGCATGAGTGAGCCCGACCCCAAAAAACCCACTTGAAAAAACCTGCTATTTTGCCCACTTGGGTTTTTTTCAGAATAATTACATGTAAAAATAGTAAACCAAAAATGAAAATAATATTAGAAATTATACTTTTATTTAGTTAAATGTTTATAAGCTCATTTGAATTCATTTGTTGAAAGAATATATATATATATATGGGTCAATCCATTTTTTCCGTACCAAAAAAATGGAAGTTGGCCGCTCGATAATTTTTGAAAACTTTTATATTTTGCATGGCGTTAATGTTATCCCTGGAAAGTTCAAAACCACCATTCATTTTTGTAGATTTACTCTGGTTGTAACAGGGTGAGCCAAAATGTTTGACCAGGTGGAGCAAAATTTATCACTTAATAGAGGTAACATTTTAAGTCATATCTCCATATTGGTAATTCTTATACCAAATTTCATAGAGAGTGATTTGTTAGGGATACTTTAAGGTACATTTGGCCTTTCCTGTTTTTTTGGGGGAAAATAATATTCACCATGAAAATGAATCCGAAAAAATTGTGTTAAAAAAATCGAAGAAATCTTCCATTTTCGTGGGTGTATTATTAAAAGAAGGATATAATAATGATATAAAAAAATTTTGGTGAAATTTCCATACTAAAGTAGAGTTTAACTTAAATCTTATTTTAAAGTTTGGTAAATAATTTAAAAAAAATTTACAGGGTGTCCAAAAATCAATTTTTCGGAAAATCAGTAACTTTGAACCTTAATATCGTCTGATGGGGGTAAGGGCTAAAAATCTGAAATTTTCACACATTATACTACTAATCATTAATGTTCCTTCCACCTGCAATATTGCACTTTTGGTATTTGCTTGTTTCTAAGAAATACAGCCCATTCAAAAATGCCCCCAAATTTTATTTTTTTTAAGTGTGTGTTATGATAGCCATACGTAGGCCTACTCGTAATATAAGATACCTTTATTACAAAAACTTAAGAGAGAACACTATTATGAAAATAAAATTATTTAAATTTATTGTCATAATGCTTTTTTTTGTTAATTTTATTTTAGCATTAAACAATGAAAATAAAATTCATAATTTTGGAAAAAAAACTCACGTTTGGAAAATGTCAATAAATATAACAGACTGTGTTTTTCTATCCAAATTATTTATTACATTATTAAAATCTACTTAATATTTAAATTATAATTAAAATTAGTTTGGATAAACACAGACTAATAATATTTAATGACCGTTCTCCATGACGCCACTGACCAGTTTTTCCCGAATTCAAATTTTGAAAAAATGAATTTTAAAAAAAAATTTTAAAATTTTATTTCGATTTTTATTATTTTCATTTATTTCTAATAACATTTAAGGAAACTCCAAATGTGAGAAAAAACTATTAAGTAAAGATGTAACTTAAAATTTTGATTTTTCATGATTCGTTAAAAAAAAAAAACGGAGATTTTTGACCGATTTTCCCCCATTTTACGGTATCTATATATATAATATATATTATATATATATAACATTAACATATAACTTAATACTATATATTAATAATTATATATATATAATATATATATATATATAATATATATATATATATATATATATATATAGTATATATCATATATATATAATATATATATATTATATATTAAACAATATATATATATATATATATATATATTTTATTATATATACTATATATATAATATATATATATATATATATATATATATATATATATATATATATATACACTATATTATATATAACATAAAACGTAGCACACACAAACATTTTTTTTAGATAAAGAGGCCTGTATATATTGTTTTTTTATTTACAATCAACATGGTAAGGGCGACACAAGCAAAATCTTAGCTTGCATAACTGAATTAATGTCGCGCTTTACAATAAATATTATAAGTATGTGTAGGGTTGTGAAAAAAAACGTTTATTTTTATTTTGTTTTTTTCACAACCCTACACAGACGTAATAATATTTAATGTAAAGCGCGACATTAATTCAGTTATGCAGCGAAGATTTTGAAGTGTGCTCTTTACCATGTGATTGTAATTAAAAACAAAAATATATACAGGCCTCTTTATCTAAAAATAAATGTTTGTGTGTGCTATGTTTAGGTTTTATTATTTATACATGTATACATTATATATATATATATACTATATATTATATATATATATTATACTATATATATTAAACATTAACGTTAGCACACACAACATTTTTTCTTAAGATAAAGAGGACCTGATATATTTTTTTATTTACAATAAACATGGTTAAGAGCCACACTTCAACTTAGCTTGCATAACTGAAATAATGTCGCGCTTTACATTAAAAATTATTACGTCTGTGTAGGGTTGGTGAAAAAAACGTTTTTTTTTTAATTTGGTTTTTTTTTTTTTTAAAAAAAACACAGTTTTTTTTTAAAAACAAGTTTTTATTTGTTTTTTTTTTAAATTTACCTCTTTTTATGTATATTAAAGATTTTTTAAATTATACAGTAGTACCAATACCCCTTCTAGGCCTAAATATCGACTATTAATATACAGATTTTATATTATACAGTGTTATATATATATATATATATATATATATATATATATAATATATTATATATAATATATATGATATATATATATATATATATATATATATATATATATATATATATATATATAATATATATATATATATATATATTCAAAAAAAGGAATTGTATAACAGGTGGTTTTGGGGTGTAGCGAGAAAATGAGAATGGTAGGAAGGTATTTGATTTCTGTGAGGAGGATAGGTATGTGTGCTAAGTAATAATTTCTTTAAACACAAAGAGTATCCAAGTATACTAGAGTGGTGTAGGTAGAAGATGGTATCGAGTGAAAGTATGGATTGATTTTGTGTTGTGAAGAAAGATGTTGAAAATGTATTGGATGTTAAATCAAGTGAGGGGTTTAGGAAATGGGGATTATCGGATCATTATGTTGTTCTATTGATTGGATTAAGTTAGTGGGACTTGGATGGAGAGGAGGTGAACGGCAAGAATGGGTAAAATTAAGAGCTGAGAAGTTTAGTGAAACAGCGTAATAAGATAAGTATGTAAGAACGCTTGCAAAATAAATCAGTTGAATTGTGAACAAAGTTGAAACTGAATAAATCTGGAAAGCAATTAGTTAACAGTAGCATAAGAAGTATGTGGCGTGTGCTAAAGTAGGATAGTAAGAATGATTAACAGGAGTGGTGCGAACTGAAAAGGTGAATTGCAAAGCGGTTAAAAGCTAAAAAAGATGAGCTGGTTGAATGTACTAATAGCAAATGATGAAGTTCAAAGAAAGAATGCTGGAATTATATAAGGAGGAAAAAAAGGAATGCTAAAAGATGAATACGGTAAGACAAAAGAAGAGGTAAATGAAAAGTTGAAGGAGGATGAATGGGGACATCAAGGGAATAGGGAAGCTCTTCTGAAGGGAAAGCGCACAAGGTTAAGAATTAGAATAACGGGAACCTGCTTAGAATAATGAATAAGGATGGTGATTTTTGTAACTGATGAAATGGATTGAGTGGAGTGTGGAAAGAACACTATGAAAATCTGATATAATAATTGCATAATGCAAAGAGGTGAATAATGGACTGGTGTGGGTTTGATGGTACAAGAAGAATAGGTATTTTGGAGAGGTCATTAGTAAGAAGGAGGAAATGGGTAGAGTGAGAACGTCTGAAAGAATGGTAAATCTGCAGGTATAGATGAAATTACTGGTGAAATGATCAAGAACGGAGGCAAGATGGGGATTGATTGGATCTTGAAAGTTGTGTAATTAAAAGCGTTGTTATGGAGGGTTATTAGGTTTCGAGGGATTGGAGAGAAGCAGTAAATACTACCTTTATATAAGGGTAAGGGAGATGTAAAGGAAAACTGATAGAAAATTAACAGGGTATTAGTTTATTGGAGTTGTTGTAGGGAAGAATATGCTGGTGTTTGGTCGAAAGAGTGCGCCGAGTGACTGAAGGACTGAATTGGTGAAGAACAAAGGTGCGTTTAGGAGTAGATAAGGATGTGTGGATCAAATCTTTACATTGAAGCAAATGATAGAGAAAATGAGAGAGAATGAAATAAATTGTATTTAGGGTTTTTAATGGATTTTGCAACAGGGTATGATGGTAATAGGAAAGGTCATATGGCAGGTGTCTAGTGATTATATTGTTGGTTGATAGGCTCTGAATGGAATCAAAAAGTATGTAGACGATAGTAAGGCGTGTGTAAGAATAAATGGGTCAAAGTAATTGGTTTATTATTAATAGCGGAGTGAGGCAGGGTTGTGTTATGTCTCCTTGGTTATTCAATTTGTATATGGATGGAGGTTATGAAAGAATTGAAGCGTGGGCGTGACAGGAAATGGTGTTGGAATGGATGGAGATGAGTGGGAGGGTGCCCTACCTATTATATGCGTTTGATTTGGTTTTGTGGTGAATCTGAAGGAGGTTTGAGAGGATTGGTAGAGAGGATTTGGCAGGGGGTTGTAAAAGGAGGGGTTTGAAAGTAAACGTAGAGAAGAGTTAGGTTAGGCTGTGAGTTGAGCGACCAGTCCTCAGTGTGGAAAGTATGTTAGATGTGACAGCTGCGAACCAAGTGTCTGAGTTTTAAATATTTAGGGATATATGTGGATGGAGAGGGGAACGGATGAGTGCAGAAGTTTTAGTAAGAAAGTTTGTGAATGGCAGGAAGGTGGCTGGTGCAATTAAAATCGTTGGTGAATGTAAAAGAGACTAAGTCTTTTAGTGCGCTAGGGTCTTACATTTGGACGGTATGTTGTTACCGGTGTTATTGTTTAGTAGGGAGACTATTTGGTCTGAAATAAGAAAATATAGATCATAAAAGTTCAATGTGTTCAGATGGACAATTTTAGGGGCATGCTAGTGTGAGAAGAACATTTGAAAAAATGAGGAATGAACATATTAGAGAGTTGTGTGGTGTGGAAGAAAGGAGCGTAAACAAGAGAATAAATGAAAGTATGTTTTGAGATGTTTGGTCATGTGGAAAGGATTGAATGATAGTCGGTTTTTAAGCAAATGTATAGTTGGCGAGTGTGTTGAAAAGTGTACCGCTGAAAGATCGAAGAAAAAGTGGATTGAGTCCAGTAAAGGTGCCTGGAAGGGAGAAATGTGAGTTTGGCAGAGGCGAGAATAAAGGGCATAATAGGAGGAGTGAATGGCGGAGTTTTTGTGAGGGGGTATGGTTGTGGCCACACCTGGGCGCAAGGGAATGAACCCTACACTGAAGATTTACCATAGGGAGGGTCCGTCGCCGTCCCGTGAAGCTATAGGGTGGATATTCTGACTGCGAGGAGTCCTGACTAATTAATGGTACAGAGGGGGGGGGTTAAGGCTGGGCTTTCTTTTCGACTTTTGTCATATTCTTCAACTGCTTTTTTTTCTGATGCTAGTTACGCACCTTACCACCAGTCTTGAGCGAGAAAAAGGTAGATGAAGGAATATATATATATATAATAATATAATATATATATTAGATAGTTTATATATATTATATATCATATATATAAATTATATATTAGTATATATATATAATAAATAATAATAATAATAATAATATTAATAATAATTTATATGCCATAACAATAATAAAACGTTATTAAGTACTAAACTCATACTTTATAGATTGTATTTTTGTTAAAAAAATTTTATTTTCTCTTATATTTTAATGCTAGATCCCCTCATTAAACTGGATATATATGAAAAAGTAAGTTAATTTAAAAAAAAACAAAAAATATTTGCCTATTTGGTCTTTTTTTTAAAAAAAACGTGTTTTTTTTTTTTAACAAAACGAACGTTTTTTTTTTTTTAATCCCACCCTACGTCTGTGTTTGTCCAAACTAATTTTTAATTATAATTTAAATGTGAAGTAGATTTTAAAATGTTTATAGTATTAATTTGGGATAGAAAAAACACAAGGCTAAGTTATATTTTATGACATTTTTTCCAAACGTGAATTTTTTCCAAAATTAGGAATTTTATTATTTTCATTGTTTTATGCTAAAGAAAAAAATTGAACAAAAAAAAAAGAATGACAATAATTTTTATAGTTCTAATAAAAGATAATAGTATTTTACACATTAACAATATAGGTACTTTTATATTTACGAGTAGGCCTATGTATGTTGAACAAACACAAACTTAAAAAATTTTTTTTTTTTGGCAATATTTGATGGCTGTATTTCTTAAAACAAGCAAATTACCAAAGTCAATATTGCAGGTGAAGGAACATCTATGATAGTAGTTATAATGTGTGAAAATTTCAGATTTTTAGCACTTTCCCCATCAGAGATATAGGTTCAAGTTACCGATTTTCCGAAAATTGATTTTTGGACACCTGTAAATTTTTTTAAAAATATTTACCAAACTTCAAAATATTTAAGTTAAACCCTACTTTAGTATGTATCATTCACACAAAATTTTATATCGTTAAATTATTTCCTTCTTTTAATAATACCACCCACGAAAAATCGAAATTTCTTCGCATTGTTTATACACAATTTTTCGGATCATTTTCATGGGTGAAATATTTATTTTCCCCAAAAAAAAACAGAAAGGCCAAATGTAACTTAAAAGTATCCCTAACAAAGACTCTCTTTTGTAATGAAAATTTGTATCAAAGAATACCAATATGGAGAATATGACTTAAAAGTTACCTCATTTAAGTGATAAAATTTTGCTCCAACCTGGTTCAAACATTTTGGCTCACCCTGTTAACAACCAGAGTAAGTAAAGCTACAAAAACGAAAGTGGTGGTTGTGAACTTTCCAGGGATAAAACATTTAAGCCATGCAAATAAAAAGTTTTCAAAACATTATCGACGCGAGCCATCAGCGGTACGAAAAATGGATTGAAAACCCATAATATATATATTATTATATATATAATAATATATATATATACTATATATATATATATATATATATATATATATATATATATATATATATAATATATATATATATATATATATATATATATATATATATATATATGTAATGGTGACTCCGACTCCATTCCTGTCTCTTTTCTTTGAGACAGCTATAATATAAAAATATAAGAATTGCTAGAAGATCCAAGTTTATAATTATATATAATTATATTAATATTCAAATGAATGTTCCAACATTGGAAAATAGACAATTTTTATTTAATGTTTTATATCTTCTTTCTTTTAGTTATGTTGACATACTGAATATATTTTATATATCTATATCTTTAAATCTTTACATGTAAAGTTGCCCAAACTTTTATTTATTCAATGGGCATTTCTGATTATTAATTTTGGTTGAACCATACTAAGGAAGATTCATTGATCCTGTTTCCAAGGTTAGTGATTAACATAAATTCATAAAGTATCTGCAATAATAATATTGAGGAAAACATTATATAATTCAGAATATCTCATTGTGGTAATTAATGTACCATAATGCATTAATTATAGGATATCCTCTGCAATCAATTGGATCCAAAGACCAACAATAAATCCCCTATGGAGAACTATTAATTCCTAGGGATAAGTGTGTCATTAATGTAAATTTAATAAGTTTATAAATACAAAGTGAAATATGTGCATAAAATATTAAAATCAATCAGTATAATAGGAATATATAAGTTACCTACCTTAAATATTCCAGGTTCCAGAGTTGGGATTGTAATTTCCAGAGTTGGGATTGTAATTTCCAGAGTTGGGGCTGTAAGTTCCAGAGTTGGGACTGTAATTTCCAGAGTTGGGATTGTAATTCCCAGAGCTTGAGTAAACCAAAGTTGATACCTTTCTTAAAATTCTTCATATATGAAGACATATCTCATCTTCCCAAAGCTAAGTTATTATACCCTCCTGTAAAATAAATTATATTAATTATTAGTTACAAATCTGAAAAGCAATTATTTTTATTATTAAATAAACCCTTAACCCAGACGATTTCCCTGTTCAAATTTTAGGTTATGTTCAAAGGAGTAATCCGAACATATTTTCCAATCTTTATCATAAATTAAATTAAAATTAAGCTAAAAGTCAAACCCTTGAGGTGACTTCATATATATAGATATATTATTACATTTAAAGAAAAAACCAAACCCTTGAGGTAACTGTTTTATACATATTCTACATAATCTCATCAAAGTTCTTATTTTTTAAATAAAACCATACTTAAATACTGTCTGTTTTTCAACCCCCCTTGAATTTTTGTTTTTTTTTCTTAACGTAAAAATACTTGTGAGTGAATCCCCAAAGTGTGGGCGAGTTGTTGAGCACATGTTCAGGGTCCCTGTGATGATAAGACCCGCGTTAGGAGATATACACCTAAGACTCTTCCCATAGCTGATTGATGCCGGCGTTTATGGTTCTTGAAGACGGAGACTGTGGCTATTAAATCCTAAAAGGTAACCTCCATTAAGTATTTCCCATTCATTTCTAACCATTTAAAAAATCGCACTCAGAACATTAACATTTAATTTATTAGGTCTTAATGTCTAGTTTTTCGACCGGAGACTGGAACTGATAGTTTTCAGTCTCCGCAACATAAGAAAAATTATTCTGGCGCCCGAACAGGGACTCTGTTCTCTGTTCAGCACCTCGCCATTACTGTGACTTCGCTCACAATCATCATCTCATCGCTTGAAATATCACTTGAACTTCTTTGACCTTAAACTTCTGAGTAGTTATTCTATTAAATCTTCAAAATGTCTCATAATTCTGATAAGGAAACCGAAAAACCTCTTAAAGATACTATGACTATGACTGAACCTGATCTTTTGGTGAATGATAAACACCAGGGAGCAATAAAAAAACAGTATAGGGTGGAAGAGATAACCACCGAAACCGCCAGTGCGATTGCATTGGATTCATATATGGCTGTCCAATCCCAAGAGGAAGAGACAAGTCAAGGTGAGGATAGCGAGGAAGAAAAGGAAATAGACTTCGATAACTTGGATCAGTTGACTTCCATTCCTACCCTATCCAAATACCTCATCAAATTTTACAATGAAAAGAAATTAATAGAACGTATAAGCAAACAACATGGCAGAAATCCTGATTATGATACTTATGATTCCTATTCTCGGAAGAGTGATCAGATGTACAAGAGAATGACTGATCCTCCCGAATTAGTCCGTCCTAAGTCATCATTAAATTCCTTGAAAACACCCCCGAAGAAACCAGCTTATTTAGAAAATACGTCTTTTGATAAAGATGAAATCAAAAGAATTTCGTCTCCTAAACGAACTAGAAACTTGCTAACAAGAGATCAAGTAGTCATATCACGTCCCTCGTTTAGGCCTATTGAACCAAAAGAGGATTCATATCCCAGATCTCATGATGTCCCACATCCTGATAAACCAGTTTTAAGGCATAAAGAGGATAGGAAACGTCTATTATCCCCTATTAGAGGAGAAAACTCCCGTAATGAATTCCTTCCCCGTAACTCTCATCAATCCCAGTCTACCCAGTCTAATTCGTATCATGATAATGCAACCCAGACTCAAAGTAGATTTTTATTGCAACCACCGCCTCAAAGAGTCTATCGACAACGACAAAATCCTTCGGAAGAGGCGATGTGGGCAGAACCTAGAATAACACAGCGCCTGGACTTATTGGAAGAAGCCATAGTTCTACTGACTCAACTGGTCAAAAATTTCCAGAAACTAAAGGTGGTTGACCCAGGCAAATTTAAGTACAAAGCCGACCAAGATTTATTAATATACTTGGGAGACTTCGAAGCTTATTGTAATCTTCATTACCCCAATGCCCCTCATCAATGGTTACGATTACTCGGCAGACAGCTGGAAGGCAGCTTCCTTCAGTTGTATAAGCTAATCACCAAAGATGACAGGGATTACTTTTCCGTAGGATACCCTTGTTGACTGGTTCCATACCGAAGAAAAAAGGAAAAAGGAATACCAGTTACAAGCATATCATTCGGCTCGTTTAGAGAAAAAGAGAGTATTTGAATGTTTGCCCTTCGTTTAGAACGGTTGGCCCGACGCGCATACCAAGGACTGGATATGCGTGAGCACAGTTCACTTCGGACAGCATTCCTATGTAGTCTTCCCCCGTATATAGAAAGGAGTGTCCGTAAGTACATAAAAATGAAAGAACAGGACGGAATTGACAGAGTCCCTTGGGAAAAAATAGTGGGATTTGCAGATTCCCTGGAAACCGATAACATTGAGTTTCCAAACTCTATTTCACAATATGATCTTGAACAGAATGATAAACCTGTTCATCACAAACGAACGGAGAAACCAAAATAAAGATTATTTCAATGAAACTATCCAATCTGTTATAAGAATTGAAACATTAGCACCTGGTTGGGTGGACGTCGTTAAGAACAAAACTAACTCCATCCCTAGACAAAGACAGTCCACGAATGATAATCGTCTGTCTCATCAAAAACCCAGTAGTCCTCCTGATAAATCCGGTAGTCGCTACGACCGAAATAATCGTCGTAGTCCTCCGTCGGTCACCTACACCTCACCGTCAATCTTCTGCAGCCCACCCGCATCTCCAACCGCACCAAACACCTTCTTCTCAAACATCTTCTGCACCTACGCACAATCAACGGAAAAGAAAAATAAGCCTTGCGAATATTGCGAAATACCAGGTCATCAAATGCATGATTGCTATAGATTTCTTGGTGTTTGCAGTTATTGCAAGAAAAAGGGCCATGTAAAAGCCGAGTGTCGTTCTCGTAGACCACCATCTCGGTCACCTCCCAACACTAGTCCGATAAAATGTCCTTTTTGTCGTGGTCCTCATTCTGGGATGAAATGCCCAAATAGAACACCTCCAAACCAAGACCGAAATCCACCTGATTCTTCACAAAGATCCCCGAGAGGTTACCTATCTGGAGCAATCAAAAAAGTATCCTCTACTAAGAACCCAAATGCCCAGCAAGAGGTCCAACATTACCAGTCGACCAATAAGGATTAATAACCAATATGATAGAACCTCCTTTCCACCTCGAAAATATATAGACCCTTGTGACTATTGTCACAGGTCACATTTCATTAAGACATTAAGAATATAGAGACAGTAAGAAGCCACATGGGCCTATCGAGACTGTCCCAGTCAACCCACTACCCAAACATGCTCATGCAAATCCACAAAGCGCCCTAGGGCTTGTCAAATTGTTGTAACTACAAATCCACCAATTTTGGCTAGTCAAACTAATGATATATATATATATATATGATACCCAAACCATCAACATGCATTAATAACTAAGTTATGGTCACACATGCCATCTAACATTAATAACTACTATAACTAAAAACCCGCCAATTTGGCTTCGTCAATATATTATATGATACCCAACCCATCCATAAACGAATCTAACCCTTTCTTAAATGTTGCAATCGAGTCACACTCAACAACCTCCTCTGGCAGACTATTCCAAAATTTAACAACCCTATTACTGAATGCATGCTTTCTTATATCAAGATGGCATGCTTTCTTCTTAATTTTCTTATTATGCCCCCTGGTCACCTGTCCATGTTCTACTATGAAAAATTTATTGGTCTCTGTATTATCAATAGATGTAAATATTTTGTAGACTTGTACCATGTCCCCTCTGAGAAATCGCCTTTCTACAGAAAACAGGTCATTGCAGAGGAGCTGAAGAATCTCATGCAGAATCGTTAAACACTTGGTCTCCCCGGACTTGAGTCACCTGGCGGAGAACCCTGTGAATGACTCAGTCACTGACGCCCAGAGTGCGAGTATTACTAGTCAAAATAATAAGACTACAGAAACGTCCCCAGAGCAGAAAGATAAATCTCGATCGAGACATGTACATTTTGAGTATTACCCTACATCACCCATGATTATTACTGTCGGATTTAGCCCCAATAGTTCCGGGTTTTACGGTTGTATGGTAGATAGCGGAGACGGGGTGAGCTTAATTGACATTAACTTATTCAATAACGATTTAAAAAATGTAATCATAAAACCCTCTTCAGATATAGGAATAAAATCCATTAGTGGTTTAGATCCTGCTTATCCAGTCCCCATAGACTCATATGTAGAAATGCCCTTGTTTTTTCCTGATAATTCTTTTATGACTAAACCGGTTGTTTTCTTGGTAGTCCCTGGAGAAATTATGTCGGCACCAGTAGTTTTGGGAGCCGATGCCTTAAAGAATAATAATTTACTCCCAAATCTCATAACTGGGGAGCTAATACACAGAACAAATAATAGAATCTTCCCGATTGCCAAAGATATTAGTTTATCCCTTCCATTTTATTATTGTATTAATGTTCATTCTATTAGTATTCCACCTTTTTCATGCAAATTGGCACAAGTAAAGAGTATTTCCGAAGTTCCCTTAGATATAGTGGGGTTTGAAGGAACCATCACAAATAATGTTGTTCCAATTTCGGGGATTTTAAATTTGCAAACCCCCGGTACCGTTGCTCTCATGAACCCTTCAGATAAGGTTCAGTATATTAGAAAAAATACTGTCCTGGGTCAAGTCTTTCCCCTCCAGGAAGAAGAGTTATCTTCCATAAAAATAGGTACAGTACATAATAGTCTTTCTCAATCTAACTCTAATATAGAACGATGGACTCCAGAGAAGTTAATGGAAGACTTCTGTTTCGCCAATATCCCTATTAGTGATTCGCAGAAGCAAAGTCTTATAGAAATCCTTTTAAGACACCAACCAGCGTTAAGTTTTGGAGACCATGATGTGGGGGTGGCCACCAACATCACTCACGCTATTGAGTTGGAAAGTTCTCGTCCCGTCCGTTTGCCTGTTCGTAGATTTCAAGGGCCCCTTGCCCAAGAAATCGAACAACAGTGTAAGGAATTACTCGAGCAAGATATTATACGACCGAGTAAATCCCCATATTTCGCCCCGGTAGTCCCTGTGAGGAAACCTGATGGAAAGTTGCGTTTATGTATAGATTATCGCAAACTTAACAATGTAACCAAAACAGACTCATTTCCTTTACCTAATCTCATCGATATGATTTATAACATGTATGGGAACACCTATTTCACCACAAAAGATCTGGTCCGTGGATATTACCAGGTTGCAATGGAACCTGAGAGTGTGGAGAAGACAGCCTTCTCTACCCCATTTGCCCAGTATGAGTACCTAAAGATTCCCTTTGGCGTAAAGAACGGACCAGCTACCTTTCAGCGGGGTATGATGCTTGCGCTGGCAGATTTACCATGGTCTGAGGTGATGGTTTATCTCGATGATATTATTATACTCAGTAAAACAGTTGAAAATCACTTAATCGCCTTGGATCGGGTCCTTTCAGCCCTTGAAGCAAATGGTTATAAAATAAAACCCCGCAAAACACACCTGTGTCGCACTCAAGTTGAGTTTTTAGGTCATCAAATATCCCAGAAGGGTATTCTCCCGCTCCAGAAAAACATAAAAGGAGCTTTAGATTTTCCTATTCCTACTACTGTTAAACACCACCGACAATTTTTGGGGATGATAAATTTCTATAGAAGATACATCCCAAATTGTTCCCAAATAAGTAAACCCCTTTCCAGTCAGACAGGAGGTAGAAACATGAAATGGACTCCTGAATGTCAACAAGCGTTTGAAAAGTTAAAGGAAGCGCTGGTCAATCCTCGGTTGTTAGGATTTCCTGATTATCATCCTGACGCTTCCCCCCTTGAGTTACACATGGATGCCTCTGACTTTGGGGCAGGAGCATGTCTTTCTCAAATACAGAGTCAAGAACGTAGGCTGATTGCCTTTATTTTGATGACTTTCAATGGAGCCCAAAGAAATTATGGGGTCATTGATAAAGAGCTTACTGCCTTAAGATGGGCAGTTAAATCCCTGAGACCTTTTCTTCGCGGAGTAAAATTTGTTATCTTTACTGACCATATGCCTCTCATTTATCTCCAAAATATGAGCCTCGTCGATGGGAGGTTAGCTCGTACTATGGAGGAATTGGATGAGTATGATTTTGAGATCCGACATATTGCAGGAAACAAAAACGTGGTTGCGGATGCCCTTTCCCGTTCTCCAATTCCAGAAGATACAAATTTACCTTCCGTTTCCTCTTCTCCCGAATGTATACCTGACGGATATTTCCCGATTGAAATCGCGGGAGGAGGAGACTCGTTGTATAAGTGTTTCGCCTTTTTTCTATATGGATTGGTAGATCGACATGCAGAATTAAAAGAAATGTTAACCACAGAATTACAGAAACACCCGCAAAAGTATCACTTACAAGGCAAACAAATAAATAAGAAATTGAGGCTTTTGCAACTTCCGGGACAGTTACCCATCCCGGAGGTCATCACTGCCTTCACAAACCTTTTCAAAACCCCCGTCCACATTTATTATAATAATAATCATCCGATGGTGTATGGAAGTGAATATGGAAATGAGGTATGTTGTTTAAGTTGCCTCGTTGGTATTCATTATAACTACCTCATGCCCACTACTGTAAGCACAAAGTAAATCAAAGTAAAAGTACTATGAAATAATAAATCTTACTTTTATCTTTATTTTCCTTACCAAATAATAAGACAGATTACAAATGGAATGCCTGTCAATCAATAATTAAGTAATCACAGTATAGTTATAATCTTATAATCATATCATGATATCATGATAAAGATAACAAAATAAAAGCCTTACCCTGTTTACCCTGTAAAAGAAAACTCCCGTTTTGATCCTTTAAAAACCCTTAAAAATCCTCTTAAATGAAAAAAAATAAGTTTTAAAGTTTAAAAATTTTTCCTTTCTTTCTTTCTCTCTTAAATAATGAATCTATCCAGTGTTTTCTTTCTTGATCCTTAAATAAGTCACTTTCTTATTTTAAATTTACCCCTTAAATATTAAGTATTTGATATCCATGATGATCTTACAATAATTTCATCATATATCAAATCAAGTATATATCGTACTACTCTTATGTATTCCCTAATTATATATAAGTATATATATATATATATATATATAATATATATTATTTATATATATTTGTATATATATATATTATATATATATATCTTTCGTATAATTTTTATATATATAAAATATATATATATATATATATATATATATATATAATATATATATATATATAATATATATATATATATTCTATATTATATATATATATTATATATATATATATATATATATATATATATATATATATTTTATGAAATTTTATAATCTTGCTAATAATCCATGTACTAATAATTAAAAATCTCTTTTTGCAGGTTTATATATATGAGGTCATTTATTAATCACTTTAAATGATTTTCAGAGAATCAGAGATTCTGACTGTGCTCACGATTCGTTCCTCATTTTAAAGAGATTCTTTCCCTGAATTGTAATAAACAGACTTAAATTAAATAAAATACTATATTAATTTTTAACTCCACCAAATCGATTATTAAAACGAGGTGGGGGCGTAGATTTAGCGGAGGAGGATGTAATGGTGACTCCGACTCCATTCCTGTCTCTTTTCTTTGGGACAGCTATAATATAAAAATATAAGAATTGCCAGAAGATCCAAGTTTATAATTATATATAATTATATTAATATTCAAATGAATGTTCCAACATTGGAAAATAGACAATTATTATTTAATGTTTTATATCTTCTTTCTTTTAGTTATGTTGATATACTGAATATATTTTATTTATATCTATATCTTTAAATCTTTAAATGTAAAGTTGCCCAAACTATTATTTATTCAGTGGGCATTTCTGATTATTAATTTTGATTGAACCATACTAAGGAAGATCATTGATCCTGTTTCCAAGGTTAGTGATTAACATAAATCATAAAAAAGTATCTGCAATAATAATATTGAGGAAAACATTATATAATTCAGAATATCTCATTGTGGTAGTTAATGTACCATAATGTATTAATTATAGGATATCCTCTGCAATCAATTGGATCCAAAGACCAACAATAAATCCCCTATGGAGAACTATTGATTCCTAGGGGGAAGTGTGTCATTAATGTAAATTTTATAAGTTTATAAATACAAAGTAAAATATGTGCATAAAATATTAAAATCAATCAGTAAAATAGGAATATATAAGTACCTACCTTAAATATTCCAGGTTCCAGAGTTGGGGCTGTAATTCCCAGAGCTTGGCCAGAAATTGGATTGTAATTTCCAGAGTTGGGGCTGTAAGTTCCAGAGTTGGGACTGTAATTTCCAGAGTTGGGATTGTAATTCCCAGAGCTTGAGTAAACCAAAGTTGATACCTTTCTTAAAATTCTTCATATATGAAGACATATCTCATCTTCCCAAAGCTAAGTTATTATACCCTATTATATTAATTATTAGTTACAAATCTGAAAAGCAATTATTATTATTATTAAATAAACCCTCAACCCAGATGATTTCCCTGTTCAAATTTTAGGTTATGTTCAAAGGAGTAATCCGAACATATTTTCCAATCTTTATCATAAATTAAATTAAAATTAAGCTAAAAGTCAAACCCTTGAGGTGACTTCATATATATAGATATATTATTACATTTAAAGAAAAAACCAAACCCTTGAGGTAACTGTTTTATACATATTCTACATAATCTCATCAAAGTTCTTACTTTTAAATAAAACCATACTTAAATACTGTCTGTTTTTCAACCCCCCTTGAATTTGTTCTGTTTTTTTTTTCTTAACGTAAAAATACTTGTGAGTGAATCCCCAAAGTGTGGGCGAGTTGTTGAGCACATGTTCAGGGTCCCTGTGATGATAAGACCCGCGTTAGGAGATATACACCTAAGACTCTTCCCATAGCTGATTGATGCCGGCGTTTATGGTTCTTGAAGACGGAGACTGTGGCTATTAAATCCTAAAAGGTAACCGCCATTCAGTATTTCCCATTCATTTCTAACCATTTATAAAATCGCACTCAGAACATTAACATTTAATTTATTAGGTCTTAATGTCTAGTTTCTCGACCGGAGACTGGAACTGATAGTTTTCAGTCTCCGCAACTATATATATATATATATATATATATAATATATATATATATATATATATATATATATATATATTAAATATATATATATATATAATATATAATATATATATATATATATATATATAGATATATATTATATATTACAGTATATATATATATATATATATATATATATATATAACAGTATATTATATATATATATTTATATAATCTTATTTTATAAATATATTTTTTATTATTTATATATATATATATATTATATATATATATTATATATATATTATATATATATATATAATATATATATATATATATATATACTATAGTGATATATATATTATATATATATATATATATATATATATATATAGGGGTGATGTAATAATTTTGTAATATTTGTAATATTTTGTAATAATTCGTAATTTGTTTTTTGAGACCAAGTGTCGGTAATTATCCCTTTCCTTGTCACTTGGTATCCACTATATATATATATATATATATATATAATAATTATATATATATATATTATATATTATAATATATATATATATTATATATATAATATATACTATATATATATATTACACTGATATATAGTATTATTATATATATAATATATATAGTTATATATATATATATATTAATATATATATTATATAGATATATAGTATATATATATATATATATATATATATATATATATATATATATATTATATATTAGAGCGCTCCTAGATTGGAGGTAGAGCACTCGTCCGCCTAGCAAGCGAGAGGGCCCAGGTTCGAGACTGGGTTGTAGCGAGAGAATGTAAGCTATTCTCATATTAACTCTAGCTTCGTTCCCACTCAGACGTTTAATGGAGTACATTTTGCGTGTGCTTTTTGCCTACAAAATGGGACATTAATCGCGGCGTCCAGACGATAGGCCTGGCCAGCCAGCGGACTTAGCCGTTAATGACAGGATGAACGTCCTTACTGGGGGTAGAAGATTATTTATATATTTAATATATATATATATATATATATATATATATATATATATATATATATATATATATATAGTTATATTATTATATATAATAGTATATATATATATATTATATATTAGTGATGGGATGATGATGAAATTTTGACGATGACGATGCCGATGATTAATTAAAAAAGTATTTAAAAAAAAATTCTCTCTCTCTCTCTCTCTCTCTCTATATATATATATATATATATATATATATATATATATATATATATATATAATATATATATATATATATATATATATATATATATATATATATATATATATATATATATATATATATATATATATATTATATTTATTTTTATTTATGATATATATATATATATATATATATATTATATATATATATCATATATATATATATATATATATATATATATATACTTTTGAGTTTTTGATGTGTCAGATACAGATAACCATGTTTTCATTGTTGAATGTCTTGCAGCTATCAAAAAAGTAGGTGAATCCCTTTCTTCTACATCTTTAAGATCCATACTTTCAACAGTTGTAATAGCACTTGATTTACTAGATTTGCCAGAATATGACAAGCGCTTGCAAAAAAATTTCAGATGCACTTTCATTTTTTTAATTTTATAGTTAATTTCATCACCACAATATTTATATTTTACTTGGTGGTGCCTTAGACATTCAGAACTTCAGTCCATACATTTCCTAGTTTTCTTCCGGATCCAAGAGTCCTTGGCATTTTTGTTATAATCAAACTTAATAATATTAATGGCAAAATTTAAAACAAACAATTACTATATATATATATTATGAAATTGCAGCTATTGCTGAAAAAGAAAAAATTGAAAAAAAACAATTTTCCCCAGGTTTTTATTTATATTGTCAAGGGTGGTCAATTTTGGCAAGTCATAAATGAAATATCGTAATAAGCTTATTATTATCCATGCGATCAGCACGAAACTTTCGGTGTGTGTATAGTTGAGGAAGATACACATTTTTTGCTTAAATAAATTCTTTGTATGCAGAAAGAATTTGCCGCATTGCATGGTAAAAATTTCAAATTTTCAAAAGTTTTCCCTTATGTAGTGGCAAACCCCTTGAGTTTACCAAACATTTATCCAAACAAAAACTGTTAATCTTGCCTAGTAGTATATGATCTGAAAATTTTGTATTGATCGAATGAATAATGAAAAATTTATCATGATTTTTTATTTTTGAGTAGCAAAAAAAAAAAATTAGAACTGGTGGCAGTTAACTTTTTTAATATTTACCCAATTGCAATGAAACTTTCACAGCTTGTGTAACTCTACAAGATACATATATTTTATTTAAATTAATTTTTTATATGCCCAACAGTTTTGCTGTTGATCATGAGAAAACTTTCAAAAACTTTGAAATGTTTAACATGAACAGCAACAAATCTGTTGGGCATACAAACATTTTCTCTGAAGATAAAATGTGTACCTTCCCCAATTATATATGCTCTGAAAATTTCAAATTGATCGTATAAGTAATAAAGTTTTCATGGTTTTTCATTTTTTCAACAGGGGTTACTTGGAACACCCATTCTAACTTACCCAGGGAGGCCATTTCAAGTTAAATTCTTGACAGTAAGAACTTAAATTTGATTATATCATATTGTGTTCCCATCTTACAACACCTATGATTGCAGCAAGGTAATCCTTTAGGTCCTCCCTCTGTCCACATTGTATACAAGGTGCATTTGCCTCCTGGAGGTTTGTATATACAACAAATGGAGGCAGAAGGGTGCCATCGGCCGACACACACAAAATTACAGTTACATACGACTTGGTGTAATTTGCAACACGATCAGGGTATTTGATCACCCTTAGGTACAGGTATTTCTTCAGTCTTTTCTTTAGTTAGGTAATTATTTTTAAACTAAATTTTAAATTTGTTAACAAAGTAAATGTTTAATGATCGTTCTCTTAAAATCTATTAACATAGTCTGAAAAGCAAATAATTAGTAGAAAAAAATGCAATTTTAAAACACAGTGGGGGCAACTTGGAACGCCCATTCCAAGAGCCCCACTTTTTAAAAAAATTTCATAACTTAAAAATCGTAAAAAAAATTTTTTATCACTTATATCTCAAAAAAATACCTAATATGACCCTTATCATACATGCCAAATTTGGGGTGGGGGTCAATATTCTGACCGGACAGTATTGAGTAACATTTTTCAGAGGTTTGAAAAGTTTGTTAGAAAAATGAAAAAATTAAAAATTTCTTATAAAAACAGGAATATTAAAGGTTTGTGTTTTACATCCATATACAGTCTTAAAGAGCATCATTTCACGAACAAAATGAGCCTACAACCACAAAAGATTTGGCAGAGTTTGGGAATTATCAAAAAAAAAAATGTAAACATTAAGTCAAAAGTGTTCCAAGTTTGACAGTGTTCAAAGTTATATATATACGGTATATTATATATATATATATATAAGTATATTATATATATATATATACTATATATATATATATATATATATAATAATAATAATATATATTATATATTATTATATATATATATAATATATATATACTATTATATATATATTATATATAATATATATATATATATATATATATATATTATATATAATATATATTAATATAATATATATATTTCGTGTGCAGTAACACAGCAGTTCAAACTTTTTTTCTACTACGTCATTAGAAAAGTCTCATTCACGTTGAATTCAATATGCGAGCATCCCATATTGAGGAAAAATCTCATTCAACATCATTAGCATAATAAGTTGCCATCTGAATGAGTACTTTCCTCAGTGTGCTTCTATGTTATGATAAAAGGACACTCAGTGCAAGTCTGAGATTTCTTTCTCTTCAGTCTGAGCCCAACAACTAGCAGACTGCTTTGGCAATACAAATCTCTTACACAGTCATAATTCAGGGCTGACTAACATAGGCAATTGCATCAGAGATCTGCAACAATGCGCATATTCAGCCAGAGCAATTCATTCCATCATCATCTGTAGAAGGTAAATGATATTATTCAAAGTAATTACATTAATTCTAATAATATTCGGTACAGTATTTCCTCACAAGCTGTTCAACTGGTCATTTGGAAGATGGGATATTTGGGTATTGTAAGTGGTGTTTGTGTCTTATTAAAACCTTTTACATTGACAAGACAGAAGTAGCATTCATTCAAATGGTTTGCTGGTTCTCTCCAAACCATTGGCACACCAAATCTCAGCTTTGCATTCTTTCCTTTAGACCATGATCGCAAAGTTTCAACACACGTTTTGCACACATTGTGAGGAGCCCAATATTTGTCTTGGTCTCACAGTCTTACTTTAAAGTAGGCAAGATACATCCTCTTGGCAAAGGTATTAAGTTGCACCTTTGATCCTGCAAAGTGAAGCTTCCACAGATGTAGCAGAAGATATCAGTCATTATGACATCTCTTCTTTTGGATGTTGTAGCCATTGTTAGATCACAACCTGCAAATGAAAAATATTACATAAATTGCGATACCGGTACCGTATGTATAATTGTATATATGGTATATAAAATGATTGTAATATATAATATAATATAATAAATTGCGAAATGCACATAAAGTGATATTAATAAACACACTATTGCCCAAATACAACACCATCTTTTATCACTAAAGCAGTCACTGACTCAGCAACTTGCAATCATCAGTGACAGTGTTAATTTCAGGTAAAATCCATGAAAATGGGATTTGCCGATTGCATAGAAATGGGATGTGATAGAGCAAATCTGAGATCAGATTTGGAATCAGCATACTCGAGTTAGTACAAAATATCTGGGAAAGTCCATGCCAGAAAATTTTTTCCCTTTGTAGACCAGTGTTATTATTAATCAAGAAATTATTATTATTATTATTATTATTATTATTATTATTATTATTATTATTATTATTATTATTATTATTATTATTATTATATAGAAATTAGAAATAAACCAAAATGTTAATAAATAATAGGAAAACTTTCTAAGTATTAATGTGGCTCTTAATGTATTTACATATTTAAATAGGAATGAAGTGAACACAATTTAATTTTTCCTTATTATAAATTTATTAAATTTATTAAAATAATAGAAATTGTTAAAAAATACTTTTTCAATTATTTCATTGTCATCACATTTATTATCATTCATTATTACCTCAAAAATTCTTAATCATCCCATTAATAAATATATATAATATATATATATATATATATAGTATATATAAATATATAACTATATATACTATATATATATATATATATATAAAAGGAAAAGGTAGCAGGCAAACAAAGGGTAGACTCTCTCACGAGAACTACATTCTGCTACCATTTATATAATAATTTCAGAAAAGAGAAAGAAAGAAAGAAAGAAAGAAAGAAAACTGGACATCCTAGATATTTTGAAAAAAAAGAAACTCACTAGCACTATTCTTAGAAATGGGACCCTTGAGGTCCAGGACTCTTCAATAAGCCAGTGAGATACTCAGACCCTTTGATACACTGCCACTACTTCCTCTTTCCTATCTTTGATTACTTTTGTTGAATTGTCTTGAAAAGTTTGAGGATAATGGACCAATGCACTCAAAAAAAATATAAAATAAATGGAATTAGAATTAAAGAATAAGAAAATAAAAAAAATAATAACAAAAATAAACATCAAATTAGTAATTTACCTCTGATCAGGTCTTAGATATGACCTTTAATATGAATTGCATCAATATTTGCACACATGTAATATTAGAAACTCAGGGAATGATGTAAGAATAAGCTATGTACTATTTCTTAATTTAATAAAAAAAACTATATTATACACATACAAGTACAAACTCAGAAAATCAGAAAATTACAAATCTTTGTTTCTAAGAAATCAATGTAGTTGGTACTTAATAAATTAATTATAAATAAAGTGTAGGATATTATGAAGAAAGAAAAAAAATAAAAAAAATAAACTTGCTTTATGTTTTTATGTCAGGTTATGTACTGACAATTGTTATGTTTCTTATTTGCTTTTAAGATTTGCTTTTAAGATGCAGTATTCAAATTTAACTTTTCCTTAAAATTACCTATCTAAAATATTACCATTCATTGAGCATGCTCCACCAAAACAATTTCCCTCAATCATTCAAAAAAAATAATAAATATTGTTTCTTTAACATAAACTATATTATCAACAGGTTTGTATAATGATTAGGCTAGGCCTATAACACACTGAACACAATATAAGTATTCTAAAATTAATGTAAATGCACAAAGTTAACTCTTTTAACAGAGTTTCTTATAAAATTTATTTAATTGTAGCACTATTATGTACCACTTGTTTATAAATTAACTAATCCATTCACATATCACCTTCATATTTCAATATTTTGGTTGTCTTTTATCAACTGTTGAAGGTGACTAGGTTTAATTATCACTAATTGGCACTTTTGAGTCTTTTTCTCTCTCACTCTTTATTTAACCCACACAAAGGTTGAAATTTATCACCCACTCGTAATCACTCCCAGACCTAGTACCTGTGGAGTAATTATAGTACATCAGTTCTATTTTATATGCCTTCAATTGTTAACTAATGAATATATAAATTGAGATTATATTATTAAAAAATTTACAAAAATAAAGTAAGAAGTTACCTCTGATTCTACAGAGGTTGAAGAACACCTATGTCCTTCTAGTTTCGATGATGGGATTTGTCGTGAAAGGTAGAAGGGACAGACATACAATCCTAAAAAGATGATAAAATCAAGGCTAATAATTTACCAGTACTGACTAATGAAAACAAGAGATATAAACCTTTCCTACCATTAAAGAAGAAACTTAAACTATCCACTTCTAAACTTTTCTTAGGAAAAATCGTGCTATTTGGTAGTAACAGAAAAATTAGCTTCAATGATGTATTTTGTATTTTCTAATACACAGTTACTAGAATCCTAGAATCAACACTGAAACAGAATAAGACACCAGATTTTTAGAATGTTACACTCCTCCCCACCCGTCATATCATGACGGAAAGAATGGAAGGAAAGTGGCGAACGAAAAGAAAAAAAAACTATCAGTGGAAATATTTTGTTTCATGATTTCTAAGAAATGCCTCCAGAATATCTTCTCATTTCAATTCCATCCACTGTTTGCCCCGATACGTGCAATAGGGCTTTAAAATATGCCATAAATTGGTCGAACTGTCCCTGAGTGAGATCATGCATATCAAATCTCATCCCTTGTAATACCGCTGGATAAGGTATTTGGACCGGCCTTTTACCACCAGCTGGGGTGATAACCTCCAAAGGTCTTTTTCGGGTCCATGAGCTTTCTACAGCTTGATAGACCATTGTTGGAAGACTGGGTATTGTAGGTAGGGATGGAGGAGGCACAGACAAATTCCATGCTGGGAAGGGTGGATTTATTGTGGAAGTATTTCCAGATGTTGATGGTTGGTTTGTCGCCGCTACGGCTGACAAAGCGCAAAATCCACACCTGGGTTGTCTTAAAGGAGGATTACTTGAAAAGAGAGGTACATCTGTGGATGTAGATGTAGTAGCTGCCGGAACAGCCGCAGATGCACGAATAGAAACTGGAGCAATTGGTGAAGAAGAAACGGAAGAAACAGAGACTGGAACTTCTGATACTACTGGAGGAGATGTAAAACTTAAGCGAGAATAGATCCTCGGTGGCTCACTACCGGTTATAGTATGCTTTGGACACAAAATAGAACGAGCTGGAGCGGAATTGGAAGAGTCGGTTCATTCTTTATTTAGTGTATTGATTGTAGGACCAATTTCTGCGATTGATGGAAACAAGGCAGATCGTGGTCAATAATTATAATCTAATACATGGTATTCATATAACATCTCCCAAAATGCGTTTGCTAATTCTTTGGACGGATGAACTCCATCTATAAGGAATCCTTTTGGTCCAAGGGAGTAGGTTTCATTGTTCAGATCCAATAATGACTCTAGCTGTTTTGTCGTCTTTCTTCCCCTGAATTTCAGGGCTTCCGATATAGATAAGGTATGTTTTCCGGGCCATCTTAGCTCAGCTGAATGTAAACGCATCAATTCATTATAAACTAGGACTGAGTCTTCATTTATTTCTTTTGCCGATGTTCTAGGTAATTCTTGATCATACCAATTTCTGACTTCTAAGGGAGCATAAGCAATGTGACGATGGTAGTTATAATAGGGAAGGTCAGGCAAAGTTGGAACTACCAAGTAAATTCTAGCCTCAGGACAATATCTTTTGACTGTTTTAATGATGTCATTAATGGGAGTGATAGCGTCTTCTGCTTTAAAGTTCGTATTTGGAAGAGAGACTGAATAAGTGTCTCTACGTTTTCCTGAACGAGGTTGCCTCCATTGCACCAAGGTGTATGCCATCCTGTACAATGAAGACACCAGAACATCTGTTGTATCAGAGGCGATTCCACTATCAATAGCCCGAGGCAGATCTTCAAACCGGGGTAATAAGACTCGTGTGAACTTTACTTGATGATTACCTGGGTTATTTAAAGTTGGCTCGTAGGCAGACTCCATATAGGAGACCCACGAATGTCCCAGAAATAGTACCTGGAACGATATAATATATTCATTAGAACAGTCTGATAAAAAAAAAAAAGGATAAATTTAAAAGCTAGATAATTATAGATATTGGAGATTTATTTTAATATGGACAAAGGTTATTTATTTTATGACGTTTCAGGCGTTCTTTCCGAGATTTCAAATACGACGACGTCGCAATTAAAACACAAGACTATATATGTTTATTAAATAATACAATATAGTATAAAAATATAATAAAAGTTTACTGCAATTCTTTTCACTTTTAATTGTTTACCAAAACAACCATCTTTTATCACTAACCATTACAATATATAGAATTCCATTTTATTGACGAGGTGGATACCGTTTTCTTTCTAATATCCTGGGTTGGATCCACGGCATTTCACTAGATCTTCCGGCACTTCTCAATCTCGTTCGAGAGGCTATGTAATCTCTTGAGGTTTCTTTGATCTGACAGGGTTCTGTAATTAAATTGTCATTTTCCTTCTCCAGAAGTGAGTGTGGTCTCATTCTTTCTTCTGAAAAGATCGTCGTCGATCTAGGTGTTAACACATTCAGGGCGGTCACTGCCTCGGAAACTTCTCTGCTTTCTTCAGACGAATTCCTAACTAGTTCGACCTCTCCCCTTGGAGAGGTTATAAAGAGCAGCCTCCTTTGGAGATCCTCACAAGACAATCTTCTTGCACGTTTATATGGGACCATCTGATTTCTTTGATCTGTAATATATAGGGGGGTATAGGAAAGTAAATTAGGTAAAGAAGTTTCAGAAATAGTTAAAGATATGTTCGTGAGGTTAGTTACATCAGAAAAATTCGGCGAATGGAAAGATTGATTCGAATATGGAGAAGTAATTATATTAAAGAGAGATGCAAGATTATAAGAAGAAAGTTCACTAGGAAGTCTAGGAGAGTAGACAGAAGAAGTATAAGTGGAGACAGGAGGAGTAAAAGGGACAGAGGAAGGAGGAAGAGTAGGTAGTAAAATAGAAGGGAAAATACTTACTTGTTTTAATTCATCTCTAGCCTGTCTGTTTAGGAGTAAACTTTTTTCGACACTGCACAAGATCATCTGTGTGAGTTCCTTCCCCTCATCTGAATCAGGGAACCCCAAGAAATCATCATCCTCATCCTCTGAATCCTCAAACTCATCAAAGATCTCCCCTTCACCCTAGCTTCCCTTGTCTGCCGAAGCTAGAGGAGTTGGGGCCACAGAATCATCATTGTTGTTCTCTGGAACTTCCTCTATAAGAGTCTTGTTAGTTAGAAGATCTTGAAACCATGAATTATCACTTAAATATTTAGGAGGAATAAACCACTTCTTCAATTGTCGATGATGTACTTTATACATTCTTTTAGTTTCCAGAGATTCTATGACATATGTAATGTTATTAGAATTAACTTTAATAATCTTCATTGGGCCCTGATAACGATCTTTAAATTTATTTAAAGTCAAATCTCCAGGCAGCTGCAACTTCAGCGCCACCAGCTGATCTTGGAGAAAAGGAGAGAAATTTATGTGTCCCTCTTTCCAATATTTATCAAATTTTGTCCAAGGGAGTCTAGGTCGTTTATCCTGAGCCTCTTGGTATATTATTTCTGAAGGAGTTTTAGCTGTAGCCGCATGCACCAAATGATTATATATGTTAAGACCACTTGGGGCAATTGTACATCCCAAAGATTGGGATGTGTTAATGATACTCTTAAGATACTGAATTAATGTACGGTTAACTCTTTCCGTAATACTGTTAGATGAGGGATTGTATGGAGTGGTATAAATATGTTTAATACCCTTGTCCTGCAACAATTCTTCGAACTCTGGACCTCTAAATTCTCTAGCATTGTCGGACAATAAATGAGATGGAATTATGGGCAAGTACTGCAGAACATTTTGTAATGCTAACAGTTACTAACGATGTATGTTTTGTCCGAATAGGGACCGCCGCTATCCATTTGCTATAATGATCTATTAACACAAAGGCGTAATTATTTCCCTTAGCTGATTTTGGCAGTTGCAACAAATCGACAGCCACCAGTTCGAATGGATATCTTGTGTTAATTTTTAACGTGGGCGGAGCATGATATATATTAGAGATCTTTGCCACTTGACACTTGTGACAGGACCGGGAAATGTCACTGCACACATCCCTTAACTTTGGATGCCAGATTATCCTTTCTAATAACGTGTAAAGCTTTCCCTGACCCACATGTACAAATTCATGGTGGTTTATTATAGTCACCTGAACCGCGAAGGAAAAGGATACTACATAATGATATTGATCATTCCTATTTTTATGGATAATATGGTTATATATTATGGATAAAAAATTCTTAGAAAATTTAAATGTTTTTAATGGACCCCGAAAAGCCTGTTGCCGCAGGAGGGCATTTTTTAGTCGTTTTAATAAAGGGTCATTTGCTTGACACTGTCTAATATGATCCATTAGTACTTCCACCGAATCCTGAGATGTTCTTATCATAGAAAAATTACGAAAGTATAACAATTTTGGTGAGTTGCTACTACTAGTGTTTTCGCTTTCATCAACTTCTGTGAATAAATCTGTGGTACTTTTCTTAATAGCAACTTCCTCCCCACCAAACTCAACCCATTTCATGGGGAAGTCAAATATTCCAAAAAGGTATGCAACATTATTCTCACCTGAGTCATCAAATTCAATCATCTCCAATCCTTCTAGGTTTACCTCTTCTATGGTTTCAATCGTGCACAAAGCTCCTCTTGCGGAAAAAGGAATATCATAACTTCTCACAAGGTGTAATAAGTTATAATGAACTCCACTTTTGCAAAACAAATAACACACCCCTCCATGGATTGAGTTTCCAAAAACCAAGGGATGAGTTTTGCTATAATATACCAATACTCTTCGGTTATAGAGATCAGTAAACGCATCTATGCTATGGACAAAAGGTAATTGCCCCGAATGTCTTGTCAATTGTAACTGTTTTAATACTTGATTCGCTTCTTTGGTCTTACCAACGGGAAGATTATATTTACTCCTGTTATTTAACAACTCATCTATAATCTTAACTCTGATCTGTAGATGTGATTCCTCTATACCTTCATTTTTTTAAAATTTGGAAAAACACATAAATAAAGAATCTCCACCACCAGGCATTATTACTTCTGTAAATCCCTTCGGCGGCTCTGCCGAATGCATTTCGTCGGTTTGTTCTACGGGTAATTGGAATGGGGTTCGGGATAACGCATCAGCTACTATGTTATCCTTATCTGGGACGTAAGACAAGTGATAATTTCTATTTCATTCAATTGTTGTAGCATGTTGTTGTGGAAAAATTTGGACATTGGGTCAGTGGGTGAAAATCTTTTGAAAAACCGGCGAATCAATCCCCTGTTTTGCCAATGATTTTTCTTTTCTCTTCGAAGCTGTTTATCAAAATCATCTAACAGATTTACTATTTGGGCGTTTTCTCTACATATTTTTCTCATTGTTTTGATGGTCTTCTTCATCTTTGTTTGATTTTGACGATTTATCAATTTTATTCAGTGTCTCTTGAGAAGGATTGGCTTTTCTCCAGCCAACAATTTTCTTAAGCATATTTTGTCGCAATTTTTATTTCGAGTTTGGAGAAAGGTCCTTATGTGCCCTATTAATATGCTGGCGGCACTTTGTATCTTGTTTTGAGCATTTGAGGCATTCATACACCTTCCTACCTTTCGGAATATCATATTCCCTGTATTTCCTAGGAGAAGGCGTTCCTCTTAAACCTTTGCTTATTCTAACTTCTAAGGTCCCTTTCCTTTTGCTCATTTCTCTTTTCGGCAATGAATGCCTTCGCATCCCTAATGTACATTTTATGTACTGGGCTCAATTTCACCGATGTTTTGGTGGAAGTACCAGCAGCAGCAGCAGCAGGCTTGTTCATTTCTTCTGTTTGTTTTTGGTTCAGTTGCACCGCTTCCGCCGTTTCAATAACTTTCAGTTCATGTAAATCTTTCGTATGTGTAACTAGACATTTGAGCCCTTCCTCATCCTCATATGCCTCGCTGTGCACCGATTTACAGTGCCTCTTTATGTTCTCGAACACACCGAGGCACGTGTAAACCGGGCAGATATGGGTGACCTTTTTCGGGCCAATATCAACCTTAACGGGCTGAAATTTACCCACTTATCTTTTGTTAGTAGTTAATTTTTGATAATTATTTTCTTGTATGTCCATTACCCGTAGTAATATATTACATTCCTTTTCAAATTCTTCTATTTTTTTTATTTTTTCGTTTTTTATTTTTCTTTTTTCTTCAAGGATCTTAACAAGCCCCTTTCTTCCATAATAGTCACGTTTTGAAGGAAGTGGTAGAACTTCTTTTAAATTTTTGCAAATACTAGTGTCTTTCTTATTCGCCATTGCATATTTTTCTGCTTTTGAATTAGGACCTGTATTTTTGCCTCATCGGAGCCGTAGATGTGACAGCCAGATGGATCATAATCTATTGATTCCATCATTAAGTTGTTGGTGTCTTTGCTGTTGGTGATGATCGAGGTGTCCTGTTTCTTCGCCGCTCATGATTTTGAGCGAGGATGCAGCGAGGAAGAGGAGGCGAGGGAGGAGGAGGAGACCTTACTGTGAGAAACAGGTCTGTTTTCTATTACCATGGGTCTAGGTAAATCCTCATGTTCTACCTCTGGCTCAATAGATTCATCCTCAGATGGGATGAACTCTGAGCCAGAATCTTCAATATAGGTTCCAGCACCATCTAATAAGATAAAAAGGAAACGACATATGTAAAACTCCAATACTACTACAACAACAACAATTAATAGTAATAGTACAACTACAATAGAGCTTAATAGTAAAATGGGTAATTAAGATAATAAATTAATAATGATAAATAAATATTAAAAAGTTAAAAAAATAAAGCTTATAAAGTTTGGATACTTACCATTATCAGCAGCTTTAAGTTTTTCATGCAATTTCGAATTTGTGAAGACTTCTTCACTATCCGAAAAAGTATAAGATTTCCTCTCTACTTGCTCCTTCGCTTAGAGCAGAAGGACCTGGAAGAGATTGAAAAAATATAACATTATAAAAACTATGAAGTAGTATTAATAATAATAATAATAATAATAATAATAATAGGATTCACTTTATAATAATAATTAATATATAATTAATAATAAAATAATAATAATAAATATTGAACAATTAAATACATTCAACAAAAATAAAGAAATAAAAACTAATAATACATTTCCTTACCTTGGTCAGGCCTACCAAGGTCTTTTACAGCTTCTGCTGCTGAACGGTTCGGAAGTCTGGAGGTGGAAGGCTGCGACGGTGATGGTGATCTAGGACCTGGAATGAAGATGAAAATAATATAACATTATAATAATTATGTAGTAATAATAATAATAATAAATAATAATAATAATAATAATAATATGATAATAATAGATAATGATAATAATATAATAATAATAATAATAATAATAATGGGATTTTCTTTGCTTGTTTAGAAGTCACAGGTACTTCTCGTGCGTGAGCGATCTTTTTCTTCTGACTTCCTCTGGTGTCTTTGTTGCGAGAAGGAATAGGAGAAAGTTGACTGCCCTCTGTCTTTTCGATAACTTTTTGAGTTTCCGTTATGATCTTTTCATACATAGCAAATTCTCTTCAAAAAAAAGGACGGCTTTGGCTGTAATAATAGTAAAATAATAATTCAATGAATAATGAAAAAGTGATAACAGAGAATAGTGAACGACGAAAGACACTCACCGACTTAGAAGAATCCAAGGACTCCTGAGATTGTCAACGCAAAAAACTGCCTTCTTCTTCGTTTAAGAAAAAACAAATATGATCCTTTTTACAGCTAGTTACAATATGAGTAACTATATAAACAAGAGCTTATACATTTAACTTAGGGAATTTAGGGATTATATTTACAGTGTTTAAGGAGCCCAGTTCCCAAGAATTCTTGAGGGGCGGGCTCTTTTCCTTTATGTTACTCAACCGTTTATACGTCGTTTAAACCGTTATCCAAAAAAGCGTTGACAAACAACTCAAACTCGATTCCGTTCCCTTTACCGTTACCGTTTCCGAACAACTAAGTTACCCTTCTCAATAATCACATTAAACACAATACCATATAAATTCTGTGCTTATACACTGAAAAATAGGAAAACGAACATAAGGAACTTGTAATCATATTCACAAAAACACAACAAGTAAAAGATATAAAAACACTGCACTCCTCTTCTTATTCCAACTTCCATCCTCAAGAAGAAGCCCGAAACTTCTTCTTTCTTCTCTTCTTCTGCCCAGAAACATTCATCCTTTATAAAGAAAAGAAAACACAAAAGAAAGATCTATCTTATACCTTTCTCTCCCCTGTACCTTTCATCTCCCTCTGTCGCCGCACTCGAAACATCAAACGACCGATCACAAAAAAACAACCGCGCAAAAACAACCCAATAACAACCTAATAAAAAACAAAAAACAAAAAAACAAACAAACGCCTCAACACACCTACTCACATAGTTACTCCTGTTCCGCTTCCTTTCTTTCAGTCTTCCTATTCATTCCTCAACCTATTCTTCCTCTTTTTTCACCTCCTCACCACATCCCTTCTCTTGAAATTCACTTATACACTTGACCCACTTCCATCACTCACAACTAGCTCTTCCTTCTTGTCAGCCTCTTGCATTCCACGAATTCTCGACGTTTCTCCATATGTCCTTTGGCCCGTTTTACCACCATCGGTTCTCACGCACCATCCCCCAGTATCACATATTTGTACTATCTCTTCATACTCTTTCTCATGCCTCCAGTTCTAACACTTTTCCACCTCTTCCCACCCTTCAAAGACTGACTCCTCACTACTAGTACTCGTTCCCACAGATATTCCTCTTCCCATTCCCATCCATGCTTCTGGCTCCTTCCATTTCACATAATACACCAACCTCTTTCCTCTAACATTCCTCCTCTATTCATCATCCCACATTCCCACCGGATACATCCTTTTTCCGCACTATCACCCACGAACACAATCTTCTTCACCCTGCCCTTCGCTCTCTTGGTATCGTCTGTACACATCACAATATTTCCTCCACATGTTTTTCCGAATGACAAAATATCACACCTCTTCAAATTCCCGAATCTATCCCAACTCCTCCGATAACCCCCATCAGTCATACCAGATTCCATGTCTCTCTCACCTGTTACAGTTGCTACCGTCCATTTCTCTCCGCCACCATACACCTTGTTTTTCTCGACGTTCTTAACATGCCGCCTCCTCACATCCTCCTTCCTGCTGCTCGTCAATTCTTCACCACGTCGAACACTTTATCCTTTCTATCATTCAAGCATTCTTGGGGCAAGCAAATACGCAATAGGTGATATTGCTTGATCTACAGAATTATACCTTCCCTTACATTCAACAGAAAAGCATCTCTTGCAATTCAGACCTTTTTCCATCTTTTCACTCACCTCTCACACGATGAACTGGACCCACCCCCTCGTTAGGCTACCCCTTCGGTTCCCTTGTTACTTCCATAACACACCCGCTCCCTCTATCTACTTTCATCATTCCCTTGCAACTCCAGCCTTCCAACCCTTCCACAAATGTTCAGCAAGGCATCCTTAAAATTTTAAACTCCCTACACATCCTTACCACAATACGCCAAAACCATTTGTCTTTGATTATCATCAATATTCGCTCCTTCCAGCAAGTGCACACATTTCATATCCTCACCTAAATTCATAGAACACTATTACATTCTCCTCCACCAACTCATACTATTCACATACTCCCTGATAGACTCACCAGTTTTTCCTCTTGTAATGTAAAATACTCCAATAGGGCGATCATATCTGTCTCCATCTGCCTTTCTTTGGCATACTTCTCATCTAATCTTTTCACAAAACTTCCACACCCTGCTTTCTTTCCCAACCCAACGACCTCCACTCCACCTTACTCACACACTCGAAAGCCTTTCCTCCCTTAACTCAACAAAACCACACCAGCCGGTTTCTCGTGGTCCTCACCATACACGTCATACCAGACATCCAACTGTTTTCTTCCATACTTCCATATGTCCTCTGTATCATTTCACCAGTAAAGCGGCATCCCGAACTCAACCTACCGTCTCTCAACCAACAACTACCTTCCTTATCACCATCACGCAATGGCACCCACTTCCTTACCATGACGATCCAATAACCTACTACCGCACAACACCAGAGGCACCTTCGAAACTACGCTCTGCCACTGAGAAAAGTGATAACAGAGAATAGTGGGAACGACGAAAAGACCACTCACCGCACTTAGAAGAATCCAATGGACTCCTGGAGATGCTGTCAACGGGTGCAAAAAACTGCCGTTCTTTTCGTTTATGCTTGGTCTTCGTTTGAGAAAAAACAAATATGATTCTTTTTACAGCTAGTTACAATATGAGTAACTATATAAACAAGAGCTTATACATTTAACTTAGGGAATTTAGGGATTATATTTACAGTGTTTAAGGAGCCCAGTTCCCAAGAATTCTTGAGGGGCGGGCTCTTTTCCTTTATGTTACTCAACCGTTTATACGTTTAAACCGTTATCCAAAAAAGCGTTGACAAACAACTCAAACTCGATTCCGTTCCCTTTACCGTTACCGTTTCCGAACAACTAAGTTACCCTTCTCAATAATCACATTAAACATAATACCATATAAATTCTGTGCTTATACACTGAAAAATAGGAAAACGAACATAAGGAACTTATAATCATATTCATTAAAACACAACAAGTAAAAGATATAAAAACACTGCACTCCTCTTCTTATTCCAACTTCCATCCTCAAAGAAAAGCCCGAAACTTCTTCTTCTTCCTCTTCTTCTCCTTCTTCTGCCCAGAAACATTCATCCTTTAAAGAAAAGAAAACACAAAAACTCATCATATATATATATATATATAATAATAATAATAATAATAATAATAATAATAATAATAATTAATAATAATAATATTAATAATAATAATAATAATAACTTACGTTTCTTAGAGGTGACCTGCACTTCGGTAGCTTTACGCTTCAGCTTTTTCCTGTCCTTCGGAGTAGAAGGTGGAGTTATGGATAAGGTGGCCAAGCTTCTCATAACCGACCTAGTTATCAAAAGTTGTAGCTCGTGCGCCTCATTATATTCATCTAAAGAGATGACGACTAGAGCTGCAATAGTAATAAAAATAATAATAATAATAAAATAATAATAATAATAATAATAATAATAATAAAATAACAACAACAACAACTTTCTTACGTTTCTTTAGAAGTTTAAAATCTTTAAGAAAAGATGCTGCAATTAAGCATAAAGATTTGTACACTTTTTGATCAATATTTTCTTGAAATTTTAGTACTGCTGGTGGTCCTGCTGGTCTTGTTTCTAACGTGTTTTTCGTGTTTCTAACTTGCTTTGGCGTTTTAATTTTCAGCGCAGCTCTCATGATCTCATCAAATTGCGGATCCTCTTCCGCATCTGTAGCATAAAAATGAATATAAATTTATTAGTTATTAAAACAATAATAAAAATTACATAAAATGGAAAACTTCAACGGTATATGTTAGATGAATATCTATCTATCACTTACCAGAATCGGAATTGTAAATCAAATCACCCCATTCAAACTCGCTAGTCGGTGATGTTGTCGCAGCTGCTGCTGCTGCTGCTGCTGCTGCTGCTGCTGTTTTTACTGTTGTTGTTGCAGCTGTTGGTGTTGTTGCTGCTGCTGCCGGAAGTTCATTTTCTGAAAGCGTAAGGAAATGTAAGTTGAATAAAGAAATAAAAATAACTGAAAGCATAAATTAAATTCTAATGAAAGGGTTTGAATATAAATTTATAAATATAATAATTTTATTTAAATATATAATATATAAATTTATTAAATAATATAAAAGAAATAAAGGTAAAGGAAAGTATAGATAAAATTATATTACAAAAAATGGACAAATAAAGGAAAACATACTACTGTCAAGGCCAAATGGGAGGTCAAGGTTGGAACTAGAAATCTACAATTTCTCTCCCTCCAGTGCTTTATCTAAATAGCTCAGTCTTTTGTATCTCCGGTTTCTTCTAATTACTAGTGTTTTTCCTGGGGTTTTAATAGCGAAAGGAGAAGAATACATCTCGGGTAGTATTGCCGAAATTTCGTGGCCTTTTTCTAAAAATGTAAAGAAAGGTAAGTTGCAGAAATAATTAAAAATCGAATAAAGTATAAAGAAAAATTTCATTACAAGAAATGCAAAATGAAAGTAAAACATACCAATGAAAGGTCCTAGGGGACGCTTTTTCTTTTGCCCCG
The DNA here is from genome assembly GCA_015478945.1 of Trachelipus rathkii. Lineage (NCBI taxonomy): Eukaryota > Metazoa > Arthropoda > Malacostraca > Isopoda > Trachelipodidae > Trachelipus > Trachelipus rathkii. Next base: position 99,489 of record JABUQX010054605.1, read on the forward strand.
ACCAGACTCTTGGCAGAACTAAACCTTTTCGGCCACCTAGCCCAGGTTTTGATTTGGTTTTTTAAAAATCTGTAAATAAGAATATATTAGTCATATTTAAAAAATTAATCATTCTTAAAACAAAAATATATTTGTTATATAACAAATATATGTAAAATAAGAGACTCGTACTTCTCTTTCCGAATAAGGGATGCTTTTTTCGGCCCTTTTTCAAAGGTGGTGAATCAGGATTAACTACATCTTCGCTGTTATTATTCTCTGTTAAAGGGGAAGCGAGAGGAACTTCCTCTTCTTCTTTTTCTTCATTTTCTCCTTCTTTTTGTCCTTTTCTTTTTTCCTTCATCTTCTCTGTTTTTTTCTATTTCCAAAGGTAGTGAAGCAGGAGGAACTTCATCTTCGCGGTCACTTTCTATTTCAATAAGGGAAACAAGAGAAACTTCATCTTCGCTGATATTTTCTATTGCTAATGGTGAAAAGCAGGAGGAACTTCGCTCTTTTTCTTTTTCTTTCGTTTTCTCCTTTTTCCTTTTCTCTTTTTCCTTTTTTTTTTTTTCCTTTTCACTTTTTTCATCTTGAGTCAATGGGAGGACTAAGTTGGAAAGGGATGTCTAACTGATTGTTGTAGATTTGAAGATTGTCTATTTCGGAAAAAAGAAAAAAAAAAGATTTCCACATTTATGTAAATACATAGAAAATCAAAGCATAAATAAGTAATTATAGAATATGAATATATATATATAGTATATATATAATATATAATATATATATATATATTAGTATATATAATATATTATATATAATATATAATATATATATATAATATTATATATATATATATATATCACAGCACTTAATAGTTGCATAACCGCAACATAACAGTAGTAATAAGATACAACCCCTAAACATGCATGTTCCCATGCTGGATTGCGAATCCTGGACCCTAAGCAGATGAGCTCTTCTTTAGCTCGGTCGTGGCGTGTTGTCTAAACACCTGCACGGCTCATCTGCTAGGCGTCCAGGATCTCGAATCCCACCATGGGGTAAATGCATTTTAGGGGTTGTATTTTTACTATGTGTGATGTTTGCGGGTATGCACTATTAAGTGTTTTTTTATCCCGGTTCAGTTTCTTCACCATGCCGCGGAACCCTGTTTGACACTACGCTCGATTGCGAAGCGGGAAGAGCCCGATGATCTCCTTTGTGAGTGTATTCACCAGAGGAGGTATCGACAAGCCTTCTTTTAGCTCGGTCGTGGCGTAGTGGTCTAGAACACTTGCAAACGCTCATTGCTGCTAGGGTCCAAGGATCGAATCCCAGCATGGGGAAAATGCATTTTAGGGGTTGTATAAGGATAATAATAATAAATTATAAATTAAATAAATAAATTATCATAAAGCAACTGAATTAAATTTATTAACATGAAAATGCTCAAATATAGGAAAACATACCATGGTCAGAACCAGATTCAATATTCATTGATGAATTAACAGTAGCAGGATCAGCATCTGTAGCAATTGGAGGTGCCTTGGATGGTGAAACAGTTGGAGTGGGCAAAAGTCCGCGGTTATGCTTGGCAACAGCAGAAGGAGGAGCTTCACCTTCTTTTTCAAGAGGAGCAGGTGCTACTTCTTTTTCACTACGAGCTTCAGCTTCTTTTACAGATTCATTGTCTGCTTTTAAGAAAGTTGAAGAAATAAATCAATATAAATAAGAGCATAAATTAATTTTTTTATTTGTATTAAAACAATAATAAGAACTATAAGGATAATAATAATAAATTATCAATTAAATAAATAAATTAAATAAAGCATAAATTAAATTTTATTACAGAAAATGCTAAAATATAGGAAAACATACCATGGTCAGAACCAGATTCAATATTCATTGATGAATTAAGAGTAGCAGGATCAGCATCCGGAGCAATTGGAGGTGCCTTTGATGAAACACTTGGTCGGGACAAAAGTCGACGGGTATGCTCCTCATCCTTTCTAACTTGAGCGAAATACTCTTTAATAGTTTGTGGAGGGTCTTGTTCTTTTAGACCAGGTAATTCTGATAAGAGAAAAATAAATCTGCATTTTTGTTAATACGTAAAAAAATTAATTATAAAAATTGGACATAAATCAATAAAAATTAAACATTATATATCTTATATATGTATTTTTGTATGTATACTTGATAATACAATAATATATGTATTATGGATTTATTTAAGTATATTTGTATTTATGTATGTTTTATGTATGTTTTACGTTTATTAAAACGGTAGAAGATATCGCATTTCTTTTATTTTCTGTGATTTTATTATAATATTTTCTTATTTTATAAAATTTCGCTATTTTAAGCCTAGCCTCGCTATTTTAAGCCTAGCCGACTGACTTAAAAGAACGAAATTTTATGCCTTTGTTAATAGTTGTATAAGCTTTTTCAATATTTTTAGTACCTAGGTGGCCAGGTATTTACTTTAATATCTTTTGTCTTGAAACTCTAGGCGTCACTCCGTAGCATACAGGCGGCCCCCTGGGTGACCTTACATCTCAGAAATTACCTACTGGTGCTATGCATTTAAGTCGCAGCTAAAATCTATTCGTAAAATGGGACATGAAACAGTCCGTACAACATCAAATTTTGTCTCCCCAAAATTTTTTTTTCAAACATTGGACTTTGAAATTTTTTGAAATTTGGAAAACTTCAAGATGCCATATTGGCTGACTTACCATTTAAAAACTATTTTACCTAGGCACTTTAAATGTTCAGCAAATAGAGTACTTACAAATTCTTTTGAAAAGTTGAAGATACCACATTGAAAGACTTACCATTTCAAAAGTATATTAGCTAGGCACTTGAAATGTTCAGTAAATAGAGAACTTACAACTATATAATTATCTCTTAAGTGTTGGTTATTCTCTGATTAATAGATTTTTATTTTTAACTCCCTAAATGGCCAGGTATGACCCCTTAAATTTAAAAAATTCAAACTAAATTAAAATGACTAGTAACACACCATTTATAGTCTCTACAACATAAAAGTTTTGTCCCAAAATTTTTTTCAACCATTGACTGAAATTTTTTTGAAATTTCCAAAAGTTAAGTAGCATTTGTTACAAAAGGATAAAATTAAAGAAACATTAGGAAACTTTAGGGCACGAAATAAAACAAGTATTTGCATAAGCCTTAATAAAGGCAATTCATAAACTATTCGGTAATGTCTATTAACTTAAGGGAGACTTCATAGCAAAACCTCAACTATTCCAAACCGATAAAAGTAAATATTTTTTTGATGAACAACTATGATATCTTTAATTTATGAAAAAAACAAACAAAAAAACTGTTCTTTTTTGAACAGTTTTAGGGTGAAGAGAGGAATTTTTTTTTTGAATTTCCACAAAACTGCCATAAAATCTTAATTCTCAAGATATTTCAATTTTTTGCACTAAAATACGCCAATTTATTTTAGTGTGGTAATAAATTTTATAGACACCTTATTTGAAAATTTTAAAACAAAATTTTTTTTTTTACAATCTCTGAAAAGTACTTTCAAAATTTTTTGAACAGAGAATAGTCAGCCATGGCTGACACCACACTTTACGTTCTACCAAAACATTTAATATAAACATCAGTTTGTTTACACTTATATGTGAGCTTGGTACCAAATTTGAAGAAAATAAATCTGTTCGTTTTTTTAATAGAATTTTTTTATATCTCATGTAAGTGAAAAAATGAAATGCTAGAAAAACACAAATAAACATTTTTGGAAAATTTTTCATTTTTTTAGACGGCAAAAAACTTTATTCTCATATATATATAGTTATATATATATATATATATATATATATATATATATATATATATATATATATATATATATATATATATATATATATATAGGTATATATATATATATATATATATATATATATATATATATATATATATATATATAAGTAGTTCAATAAACGTCTATTCATTTTGAAAAGTACAGTTTCAAAGTAGTGATGTCGACAGGAGACCTGAAAACTGTTCCGAGATGTCTTCTTTTGGGAGAGGCGGATCGGACTAGTAGTAAAGCCTCCTGGTACATTGTCTAACGGCGACGCTCTTGTCGATGGTTCGTGCGCGTTATGAAATTTTTCGTCTTATCATTGGAAATTTCTCGCAACGAGCATGTTGTGCGCATGTCGGCGATCCTTGACTTTGGTCGGCTGCTCCTGTACCCATGAGCACCCCTGAAAATGCCGTGTAGCCCCAGGGGGGTCTCCAACCACCCTTCTGTGGATTTAATATGTAGCGAGTTTCAAAGCAGTGATATCGAAGCAGGAGAGTTTTTGAAATCTTCCGAGATGCCGTCTTTTGGGGAGGCGGATTCGGACTAGTGATAGAGCCTCCTGTACATTGTCTAACGGCGACGCTGTTGTCGATGGTTCGAGTCCTGGCGCAAGTGAAATTTTTTTCGTCTTATTATTGCAAATTTGTCTCAACAAGCATATTGTGCGCATGTCGGCGTTCCTTGACTTTGGTCGGTTGCTCCTGTAACACATTAACACCCTGAGGAATGCCATGTAGCCCCAGCAAGGATCCAACCATCCTTCTGTGATTTAAATAAGTATCGAGTTTAACAAGCAGTGATATCGAAGCAGAGACGGAAAACTTCTGAGATGCCTTCTCTTTCTGGGGAGGTGGATCGGACTAGTGGTAGAGCCACCTCTACATTGTCTAACGGCGACGCATTTGTCGATGGTTCGAGTCCTGTCGCGAGTGAAATTTTTTTCGTCTTATTATTGCAAATTTATCGCAACAAGCATCTTGTGCGCATGTCGGCGTTCCTTGACTTTGGTTGTTGCTCCTGTAACCCAGGAGCAATCCATCAAAATGCCGTAGCCCCAGCAGAGACTCCCAATCACCCTTCTGTGAATTTAAGTAAGTGTCGAGTTTCAAAGCAGTGATATTGGAAGCAGGAGATTTGAAAACTCCCGAGAGATGCGTTCTTTTCTAGGGAGGCGGATCGACTAATGGTAGAGCCTCCTGTATATTGTCTAGCGGCGACGCTGTTGTCGATAGTTCGAGTCCTGGCGCGAGCGAAATTTTTTTCGTCTTATTGCAAATTTGTCCTAAGAAGTATGTTGTGCGTCTGTTGGCGTACCTTACCTTGGTCGGTTGGTCCTGTTACCCATGAGCAACCCTGAAGAATGCCGTGTAGCCTTAGGTTCCAACCATCCTCACTCAAAACCATAACCTTACTCTATTCTACGTTTACTTCTCAAACCCTCCTTTTACACACCTGCCAAATCTCTCTCTACTAATCCTCAAAGCTATTTCAGATTCGCCACACTAAACTAAATCATCCGCATATAATGTGGTAGAGCACCCCCTCCACCTCTTTCATTCTCCATTACTCTAACACCACCCCTTGCTCACCCCTCCTCTGATTCTTTCATAACCCCATCCATATATATATATATATATATATATATATATAGTATATATATATATATATATATATATATATATATATATATATATATATATATATATATATATATATATATATATATATATATATTCTTTTCAATTGAATCAATTCAAGCCTTTGATATTTTTCTTATACAACCCAAAAGAAAAATAATAATTATTTTTCTCCGGCTCCGGCCCCACTTCGACTATAGTTTCTGCACTGTTTGAGAATTGTGCAGTACTTTCTTGGCAATAAATTTTTCACGTACAAAAATATTTTTTTGGAAAAATTTATGCCCAGAATCCGATTCCGTTTCAATTCCGGCTGCGGCTCCAGATCCGGAGCTGGATCCGACTAAGGTTTCGGCACTATTTGAAAATTGGTTTAGCACGTCTTCTGGCAATAAACTTTTCACAAAAAAAAAAAAATATTTATAGAACAGAATTATACCCAGAACTGGCTTCGTTTCCGCGACTCCGGATCCGATCCAACTATACTTCTGCACTATTTGAACATTGTTCAACACGTTTTTCGGGCAATAAATTTTTCATCTAAAAATATTTGTTAAAAAAAATTTATAAACAGGATCCGGCTCTGACTCCGGCCCGACTCCGATTCCGGATCCGACTAGGGTTTTTGCCCTATTTGAAAATTAGTCAGCCCTCTGGCAATACATTTTTCAACTAAAAGATTATTTCTTGAAAATATTTATAAGCAAGATCCGGCTCCGGATCCGACTCCGACCTGCTCCGGATCCGGATCCATCAAAGGTTCCCACTATTTGAAAATTGTTCAGCACATCTTCAATAAATTCTTCACCTAAAAAAATTTAAAAAAATTCATACCCAGAACCCGGCTCCGGGTTCGGCTCCGGATCCGATCCGATCCGACTAAGGTTTCTGTACTAATTGAAAATTGTTCAACATGTCTTCTGAATACATTTTTCGCCTAAAAGATATTTTTTGAAAGAAACACACCCAGGATCTGGCTCCAGACCAGGATCCGACTCCGACTTCAGCTTCGGATCTGGATCTGACTAAGGTTTCTGCACTATTTGAAAATTGTTCAGCACTTCTTCTATCAATAAATTTTTCACAAAAAAATATTTTTCGAAAAAAACCATACTCCGGCTCCGACTTCGACTCTGGCTCCGAATCCGGATCCGATTAAGGATTCTGCACTATTTGAAAATTGTTCAGCAAGTCTTCTTAAATAAATTATTCATCTAAGAAAATTATCTCTTGAAAAAATTTATACCAAGGATAAGGCTCCGAATCTGGATCCGGATCCGAACCCGACTAAGGTTTCTGCACTATTTGAAATTTGTTCAGTACGTTTTCTGGCATTAAATTTTTCACCTAAAAATATATTTTTTGAAAAAAATTCATACCCAGGCTCCGGCTCCGGCTCCGACTCCAGCTCCGGCTCCTACTCCAGCTCCGACTTCACTTTCGGCTCCGGATCTGACTAAGGTTTCTGAACTATTTGAAAATTGTTCAGTACGTCTTCTGGCAATAAAGTTTTCACCTAAAAATATTTTTTTAAATAAATTCATACCCAGGCTCCGGCTCCGGCTCCGGCTCCGGCTCCGGCTCCGGATCCGACTAAGGTTTCTGAACTATTTGAAAATTGTTCAGCACGTCTTCTATCAATAAAATTTTCACCTTAAAAAAATATTTTTCGAAAAATCATACTCTGGCTCCGACTCCATCTCCGACTTTTAATCCGGCTCCGGCTCCGGCTCCGACTCCGAATCCGGATCCGATTAAGGATTCTGCACCATTTGAAAATTGTTCAACTTCTTCTGGCAAAAAACTTTCGGCTCCGGAAATTATTTCTTGAAAAATTTATAACCAGGATCCGTCTCCGAATCCGGATCCGTCCGGATCCGGACCTGACTAAGGTTTCTGCACTATTTGAAAATTGTTCAGTGAGTCTTCTGGCCTTAAATTTTTCACCTAAAAAAATATTTTTTGAAAAAAATCATACCTCCAGGAACCTGGCCTGGTTCCGGCTCCGGGCCTGACTTCACCTTTGGCCCGGATCTGACCGCTAAGGTTTCTGCACTATTTGAAAATTTTTCATCTAAAAATGAATATTCTTCTATAGAAAAAAATTTTATACTATTGCACCGGCTCTGACTCCAATTCGACTTCTGACTCGCCTGACCCGGATCCGGATCCGATTTTGTTGATTTTGCACTATTTGAAACGGTTCTGCACGCCTTCTGGCAACAAATTTTTCATCTAAAAATTTTTTTCTTAAAACTTATACCCAGAATCCGGCTCCGAATCGGCACCTGCTCCGATTCGATCCGATCCAGCTAAGGCTTCTCGCACACCATTTGAAAACTGTTCCAGCACTTCTTCTGGCAAAAATTTTCACATAAAAAAATATTTTCTAAAAATAAATAAAACGGTACCGGCTCTGACTTCGGCTCCCACTTCGACTCCGGCCCGACTCCGGATCCGGATCTGACTAAGGATTATGCACTATTTGAAAATTGTTCAGTACGTTCTGGCAATAAATTTTTTTCACGTAAAATATTTTTTGAAAAAAA
>JABUQX010054605.1:112500-114990 GCA_015478945.1 Trachelipus rathkii
ATTTGTGTCATGCTGCCATCAAGGTTCTTAAGCAGGTCTTTTATAGAATCGTATAGTGAGTTCCAGTGAGTAACACTTGATGTTTTAAGTTTTGTTCCCAACTCCTCCTTAATTCTCGCAGCAGTTGTAGTTTTCCTGTTTTGGGCATTCCACAATTCCTGTGCTTTGGTAAGTGTCTTATTAAATGGATCCTTGGCACCAGAGGACCAGCGAGGAACATTTGAAACATCCTTAGTAACCAAGATGTTTAATGTGTAGGAAATTCAACGGCGATGTTTATTTAGGCTAAGTGTATCGTATTCTTCAATCAGATTTTCTAGGTGGAGAGTTTTGTCTGCAGAACCTCTGTGTCACTAATTTGCTCCATCTGTTCACGCGTAACTACTATCTCTGCAATCTGTACCTGTTCTTCCTCTTCGTCACCCGTTTCTTTATGAGCATCCACCCGAAAGGCTGCACAGAAATTTGCACCGTCATCTGTTGTAATGCAGACAACCTGAAGATAATTTTGTTAATTTAATTTCTTCCTTATTAATTCAAAGTTATAATTTTTTCAGCATTACGTTATTATTTCATATTTATTTTTACTGACCTTATGCTCAATGCCAAATTGTTGATGAAAATCCGCAATATTGTTGGCTAGGACTGTGCTGGTCTGGGAAACAGATAACTCTCTACAGGCAAGGACAGCCTTCTCTCTCTTCAAAGTATTCAAATTAATCCAGTGAACCGTCATCCCCAGAAAACTCCTGTATTTGTTGTTCCCAGTCCAGCTATCTGCGGTTGTGGCCACATAACTGACCTTACTGATAATGTTGGTTAAATCAGCCTTCCCTATTATGCATATGACATTAAGATTCCTCATCACTTTTCTTCTGGAGGAGAGATGGAAATCAGGGTTCAGATAGGACAGGAATTCGGCAAAGAACTCAGACTCCACAGTGAGAATAGGCCCAATGTCATGTAGCAGAAATCTAGAAGCAAAAATATTTGTTGAGAAATGATATTAATGACAAATGAAACTTGGTATTTCAAATTCGAAAATTTTTGTATGGACTGTATTCTGTTAGTTTTTTAACCTGTTACTTGTGACACCACGTATAGTTAACCTGTACTTAAAATAAAACACTTATAAAGCAATTCAAAAAATGAAATTCTTCGATAAAATTGTACACTGATTCCAAAAATGTCAGTTGTTTTAGTGTAGCACGTGTAGTTTTCTAGTTACATGAAGGTATCTTTCTATAGTCTGGTATATATATATATATATATATATATATATATATATATATATATAATATACATATATATATATATATAGTTATATATATATATATATATATATATATATATATATATATATATATATATATATATATATATATATATATATATATATGACGCATTCTGTTTTAAGCGGAAATAGGCATTTTTGATTTTTTTGTTTGTTTTTTTAAAATATTTCTTGAATTTGATCCTAATAATCACTTCAAATGAGGACATGATTCAAAATATATAGGACCTTTTACGTTTTACAACCCGTCAGTTTTTAATTTTTTTTTTTAACTAAAGGAATACCTATGGTAAACCGCAAAGATGATACTGAGTCGGGGTCTCTCGGCCTTCCGGGAAACTACAGGGTAGGACTATTTCCTCACCTCCGGGGCTCCGGAACCCCCGCTCTTGGTATTTGGGTGTCGCGGAGTTCCTCCGCTCCTCCTGTACGGGGTATGGAAATGCACCTCCCTCTGTCCCTGCCGGCTCGAGCCCCACTTTTTTTTTTACATTTTGTAATAAGTTTATACGCTGATTCCAAATATAATATAATAATTCTTTTTGAGATATTTCATTTATGAAAAATCTATTTTATATATTTTTTTATTTTTACATTATTATTATAAGTCTTATACGCTGATACAAAAGGTGTCTTTGGTTTTCTGAAGTGTCGTACTTTTCGAGTTATTTCATTTTTGAAAAAAATATAAATATGATTTTTAAAAAAATTATTTAAAATATTTCTGAACTTTTGAATCATGTCCGTTACCACTGAAATTCATTGTTGGTAATTATATAGTAGCAATATATTAAAAAAAAAAGCAAAAAAAAAAAAAAAAAAAAAAAAAAAAACTGACGGAGTCGTAAACAGAATAGGGACCTATATATATATATATATATATATATATATATATATATATATATAGTATATATATATATATATATATATATATATATATATATATATATATATATATATGGTCAGTTCAGATTGTCCGTCATATGTATCTTAAAAACTATTAATGCTACAGTAAAACGGAATACATTGCTGAATGCTGGTCCATTTTAGTGCTGAAAATGTAAAAATATATATATATATATATATATATATATATATATATATATGAAGCGGCGCACGAAAACGCTAATGGGAAATGTTTCACGATAAATGCGAAAACGGTTAAACACCCAAATTTTATTCGAACGAAGTACAAC
>JABUQX010054606.1:5000-12500 GCA_015478945.1 Trachelipus rathkii
TTTTTATATTATTGACTAATAATCAATAATCCATAATAATATATAATCTGTTATATATTCTATAATTGAACTCGACTCAGCATTAATTATTTAATATATATAATCTATCCACATAATTTTATGATAAGTGAGAGATTAATTACATAATAATAATTCCTATATAATGATATATATAATAATAATATATACAATCATTATGAAATGTCCTTAATGAACAATGAATATAATTTAATTAGATGGTGATCGGGGAGTGAGAAATGATTCTCTTTGGGTCTGTTGTGTGATTATCTATTGTGTGGCTGCTTTGTGTATTCTTGTTATGTGTTCTTTATTAATTTACGTAACAACGTAGGCTCTTCTGACTGATGTTTTATAATTAGAAGTTGTTGTTCTCTAGCTTATTAACAATGTGTTTTTTTTTCAGTGCTTAGTTTTCTCTAATATTAAATAGATGAAGTTTCTTAACTTTTCATATTTAATAGTTTTTCAATATTGGTCTATATCTGCTCGTTTTTTGTTATATTATATGAGAGGATATAATATCAACGTGTGAGGTAATTATTTCTTCTGTTTTATATATGAGATATTATTATTTAATATAACAGAACTACTTACCAGATTTCAATGATAATATTTATGCTTGTTATGATCTGAGGGGAGGGCGTGTGTGGTGGGAGGTGAGTAAGCTAGAAGACCTTGGCATTTTGTCAATATACTGGCTAGTGATATCGATATTATAATATATACGTATATCTTCTTATATATTATATATATTATCTATATTTTGTTTAATATATTATATATATATATTATATATATAACTATTATATTATCTTATCTATTATATATTTATTTTAGTTTTCTATATATATTCTATATGTATATTTATAGTATATATATTTATATATATATATATTATGATAATATATATATATTATATATATTATATATATATATATATTATATATATATAATATATATATTATATAATATATATTATTATATATATATATATGTGTACGATGTTTTCTTTTTACGCCTGGCAGCACAGGTATGTTTAGCTGGCCTTGTAAACTAAATAGTGAATAACTAATATCTTCTTCTGGAGAAAATATAAATTCTTTGACGTACGTAGTTTATATCGTACATTTTTATATATCGGTGTTTTTTTTAAACCTCTTCCCGTATATGACATTAGATATACATTCTACTCTTTTAATGATAGTAGTAGGAACGCAAAATATTTCAAATTATTTAATTATTATAAATCTCGTTATTGACTTAAAGTATGTTGTTTTTTTTTTTGTGTTTTGTTTTTTTATAACATATTTATATTTTTAACATTTCGGAGAATGTATGAGGAATAGTGCTATGTTAATATATTTTTCATTTATTTAGTTTAAATTTATTTTCTTTAATTAAAAGACTCAGAAATATTTGGTGTATATTCGAGCTCTGATCACCGCTATGTATTAATATTAACGTATCCTCACTGATTATATATCTTAATATATTATTCTATTATATTATATATTATTCTATATATATATATACTATATATTATTTTAATATTAATAATAATTAAATAATATATTATTTTATATATCTATATTTATATTTACTATTTCTTTTTCTTATATATATAGTATAATATTAGTGTTTAGTTTTGCATATGTATATACTTTATTTTTATTTTTTGCTCACTATCTTATAATATCTGGTGCAATTTACTGCTTTTTTTAGTTCCGCTTGATATATCTACTTTAGTTTTATGTCCTTGGCTGTTTTTCTATTTTTTCCGTACTAAACTTTACGCTTGAGGTCTATTCCTAGGTGAATCTTACTCCAAGAAACAAAATTTCTTGTAAGGGAAAATTTAAACTCAAAGAGATATATAAATTTTAATAAATATATTTCTCTCCTCCGTTTTTTTTTTTTTTCAAACAAACTTTTTGTGTTGGTATTTTGTATACTATTCTATAAAAAAAAAAAAAAAACATTTTAAAGTGTATTTTGAACTTACACCATTTAGCAAGTGATAATATCTTCTATATTATCATATATTTATTATATATATTTTTATTTATTATTATATTCTTATTTGCTATGTCCTTAGTTATATATAGTGTGATAATAGAGGTTTAATATATACTATACTACCTTAATTTTTCTTTACCTGTAATATAATTCTTTTAATTTAATACGTACTTATATATATAGTTTTGTGATAAGGTACTTAGGCTGTTTGTGAGTATATAGCCGTATATAAGTTGTATAGGTGCATGTGCGTTAGTCGTCGCTTTCGTTTATGCCATAAATATTTAAGTAGGCCTTAAAGTTTATATATTAGATACATATATTTATATATATTCTATTATTATATATTAGTAATTCTTATATATATATACTATGTTTCTATATGATTATATTATATATATCTATCTTATCTATTATTATACTCTTATATAATCTTATATTTATATTATATATATATATATACTATTTTTATTTTTTACTATTCTATTTAATATATATTATCATAATATATATATATATCTTATATATATTTATATTATATATTATATTATTATTGTATATATATATGTTATTTATTGCAATTTACATCTATTCTATATAATTATTATATATATAATTTATATCATAATATATTATATTGATATATAATTTCAGTTCTCTTATATGTACATCTTTTCGTGTTTTTAAAAAGGTTTGACATAATGAAAAATGAATTAATTTTCACCAGCCAATATATTTTTATTTAAATTATTTTATAATTTATATATTGAAAAGTTTTTTATTTCAAAATGGAGTAATAACTAGTAAAAGTCTTATTTATTAAAAGATTGTTTTCTCTTTTTTTAGCACTGATTAACTTAGACATTTAATATTTCATTTTTTTTTTCTCTCTCTTAAAATAAGTTATAATATCTTATCTAGAAGTATGGTTTTTTGACGTGAAAACGTTTCCCCCCTCCCGCGAATGCCTTAGTTAATACATAGCCATTGATCTTTCGTTTATAAATGAGTTGTGACTCATTTTAGCCCTACGTTTTACATGTGTAAGGGGTACTTAAACGACCTTTTTATCTAAAGTTTAAAGCATCAAGTAGTTTGTATTGGACAGTCGTGGAAAAGTACTTTGATTAGTTCTCTTTCGTGTGAAAGCTGTGTTGGGTAAAAATGTTCCATTAATTTTTTTCTATTAATGATTTGTAGTAATTTCCTTTGTAACTTGTTTCATCGTTTTTGTATTACGCTAATATATTGTCACGAGTCTTGAGAAGTCATTCCAGAGAGTTAGAGCAACTCGATTCTGGGCTTATCAGAAGAATGGGATTTGTTCAAATATTATTATGTGTATTAGTTCTTCAGATTTTTTAATTGTATTTTCAATCGTTTTTTAGAATAATTCGCTTTGCAAATCTTTTGGGGTATCTTTCTTGTTCTATACTTAATGTGTTTTTCTATATAAATTGTTCTAGATAGGTGTTCTTGAATATTTGTTTATATTATTTGTTTTTTAACGATAAATTTTGATATACTTTCTGAGATGTATAATGAGTAGATATTCGTATGATAAATGTATTTAGTTATATGGGTGTCACTACTTCTGTGATAATGCAATTGCTCTGTAGGTAGGTTATTAATCTAATTTGTTTGATGTGTCTTCCTTGAGTGCGAATTCCTTTGATACTTGTTTTTTGTTATTTTGTATGATATATTATGAGTATTTTTGTGTGTTCATATAGAGTTTTTTGTTTTTTGTAAGTTTGTGTGTGTTTTTATATATATATATATATACAAAATTCTGATATTTAGAGATATATAGACGTTTTCTGTGAGGATTCTACTAATAGCAAAGTTATGTGAAAAGCAGGTTTTTTTAAAGTATTTATGTTAATGTATATTCCTATATGTGACTAATTGATATATCTTCTATTTTTTTTTCTTCATATATATATATATTATATTATTTTATTGTAATTTTAATATTTCTATAGGCTTCTTCCAAATATTATATACTATATTGTTTCTCGTTATTGATGTATTTAGTACAGATGAGGAAATGCAGGAGTTTCCTGCTTGTCATTTTGAATTTAATATGCTGACATGCTGCATGTTTGTTGTGGCGTTTGCGTTTACTCAATTCTGGATCATGTATGAGAGATTTTTTAATGATAATTTTATTTGGCTTATAAATGTTTTCTTAAGAGATTATAACTTAGTTGACTCTTGTTCTTGGTCAGAGCGGAGTGGTGGTTTCGCATAGAGTCACATAGTATATGATTTGATTAGACTTTACTCAAAAATTTATGGCGAGTCATTTTTTCACGGAAAAATTTTACTAACAATATATTTTTTACGTGAGTGTCCAAAATAGTCGCTTTCGACGAATTTTGCGTGGATATAGTAATTTGGTTTCTTAATTATTTAAATTCGGTATAAGGACTGTGGTATAGGAACTTAGCGAGGTTGGATAAAAAATTTGGGTTTGGTTGACTGATGGCTTTTATTATTAACTGTGCTTGTGACGTGCCGATTTTTCTTTTGGCCAGTCAGTGTGAGCACAGCCATTCAAACTAGTTTCACAGAGTAGGCACTTTACTGCATTAATTTAAATTGTCAATATGCTTGTGTTCGATTAGTAGATGTTCTCAGATTTTTATGCTGCGTCGTATCCTCTTGTAGCACTTTTAATTTTTAAAGATAGGAGTATTATTAGCCTATAGAAGATTTTCTTTTGAAAGCGTACATTTGAGATCTCGTGTTTATAGTCAATCTTGAGGCGAAGCGACCAATCGATATGCTGTTCGCTGTGCGCGCGGATATTGCTCGTGGCCTCGTGCCAGCTGCTAATAAAGGTGAAGAGTTTAAATGTAGTGTGTACCAGATTCTTTTTGGTTTGAGCTCTGTCTTCATTCCAATAATGTGAGGATTAACTGCGCTGAGTTTTATTGTCCAACCTTTTCCCACAGAATAAACTACGTACAGGCAGTTTCAATTTGAACTTGTATTATATGTGATTGTGTATTTAGCTTTTACTCCGCTTAATTTCAAATGTTCCACAAGAACATGATCATCTCCACTTTTTTTTATTTTTCTTTCTCATGAGTTATTTGTGCTAATATCGGCATAAAATTGGACGGTATGCCTGCAGTGCTAAACTGGCTGTACTAAATAGCGAATTCCAAGTAAAGTGCAGCGTTAGATTTTATGTTACTCAGAATATATTAAATTCTGTAGAATTCATGTATGGATGCTGTAATGTTTTGCTACTTTTTTTGTTGATTTAAGTGTTAGAATAGTGTGTGCCCTTCAGCTAAATATGCTCGATGGTGTGTTCTGTGCAGTACTAGCTATAACAGACGTGTATTTTATATTTGTGTGTCGTGTTTGTTAAATCCTTGTTTCTTTTGTGCTATTCGTCTAACTTACATCGTATTTTTATGATATAGTTGTTTAGATTGTGCTTGCTGATCTGGCTGGAGGGCATTCTTTAAGTGGGTTCATTTCTGAAATTTGCATGGATCTTTAGGCACGATTCGGAATGGCATTTGTCCTTCTATATTATTTTTTTTTCTAATAATCCTCTTTCTAATAAGGTACAGAATTTATGTGTGTGTTTTGTGTATAATGAATTGTGTCTAAATTTAGCCATTATCTATATTCTTTATTTTATCAAACGATCCTTTCAATATTTTACTGAATATTCGTTTCATGCCAAGAATTTTTGCTAGTATTATTAGCTATTCATTAAAGAAAGGACGTCTTTTCCTCTTTAGATCCTTTAAAATTGCCATTCCAACAATAATTGGGTTTGAATTTTTCATTGTGTTTTTTGGTTTAATAATATTTGTTAGTCGACATAGTTTTAATATTGAGTTCCCTATATTATTTGTATACTTTCCAACAATATCGCAGGACATTTTCCCAAGTATCAACACTATGAAATTAATATCCAATAATTGTACATAATTGGTGGTTTGTACGGTTTTTTTAATAAGTCAAACAACTTTAATCTTTAATATTGATTCCAATTATGTAATCGCAAACATATCCAGGACCTATCCCTTTTCCTTACTACAACACTAACTAAATTTAATTATCAATAACAGATTGGCTTCAAATTACCACTTGAATTAGTCAATCATACATTTTATATAGATTATTCTTCTGTTGAGTTCACTATAATTGTGTTCGTAGTTTTGTTCATGTACAAATTTGTGAATAACTTTATCAATCTAGTGCCTTATTAATTGTAATGCTCTTTTGTATCCACATTTTTCTCAGTTTGATCTGTGGGCTCAGATAATCATAATATAAGTATTGTTATTAACTACTCTTTTCGAGGATTACTTGCAGTTTTGTGCGGGTTTTCGTCTATAATGGCAGCACAGGCGGCTTACCTTACTGGGCTTTCGTCTCTCTTCCTCAAGACTTATTTGCTAAATTTTTTTTCAACATTAACAGTGTTCTCTACTCAATTTTCAGTCTCATCGCTAGTAACTAGTTCCTATTAAGATATTTTAAGGGCAAATTAAAAGGCTATTTGGCATTTTGGCATTTAAAATACTAGATACTCGCCTTTTTGGTTTTATATAAGACTATAGAAAACAATGTCCAGTAATTATTTTGTTTCTTCACAATCTGTCTCTTATCTATTTATCCTGAATTGTGGTGTTGTCTGTGTCAACAGTGTGGCTTGTTTTGCTTTACTACGTTAAAGTGGCATGGTATGGAGGTTATAATGGTGTTCTCATGAGCGGAGCGTTAATAGTCCTGGCCAGGGTTAGGTCAATGGCCTCCTCCTACAGTTGTTACCGGTATTATGCCAGCAATAAGTATTTTGGTTGCTTTGAGTATCATAGAAAAATAGGCTTTTCTGTGATATTCATTGGGGTGTTTATATTTACTTTTATAGGTAGTATTTATATTAATTTATATATATAATATATATATATATATAATATAATATTATATAATATATTTATATATATATATAATTATATATATATATATATATATATATATATATATATACAGTATATATAAATATATTATATTATATATATTATATATATATATATATATTATAGTATATATATATATATAATATATATATATATATTATATATATATATATATATATATATATATATATATATATATATATCATATATATATTATATATTATAATATATAATAATATATAATATATATACTATATATATATATATATCGTTTAAGGCCATGTGATCTTAAACAAAGTTAATTGTGGAAAATTTCCTCATGAAGATTCCAAAAACCTAGGGGGGGCATGCCCTACGCTGCCCCCCCATAACGCGCGCCCATGTAATATATATATATATACTATAGTATATATATATATATATAAGTATATATATATAATATATATATATTATTATATATATATATAATATATATATAATAATACTATATATATAGTCCATATCCTCA
>JABUQX010054606.1:17500-19963 GCA_015478945.1 Trachelipus rathkii
CGACTCCAACATACCGCTTCCGGACTCCGACTCCGACTTCCGACCCTCCGACTTCCCATCTCCTTTCAAATTACCGCGCCACGACTCCGCGATGCTGCTCAGAACTCGCACACATCTCGGTTAGATATGATGGGTAAAATCGGAAGAGAGTGGAGGATCCTACCCTATTATGTTATGCGGAATGATTTGGTTTGTGTGGCGAATTCCTGAAGAAGAGTTTGAGGGTTGGTAGAAGAGATTTGGGCAAGGGTGTGTAAAAGGGAAGAAGTGTTTGAAAGGTAAGCGTAAGATAAGAGTAAGGTTATGGTTGTTAAGTGAGTGACAGTCCTAAGTGGTTGAAGTTATGCTTAGATTTTTGAGCAGCAGAAAAAGTGTCTGGTTTAAATATTTAGTATTATATGTGTTGAAAATGAAAAGGGAACGGAATGATGAAGAAGTGGTAGTCAGGAAAGTTGTGAATGGCAGAAGGGTGGCTAGTGCAATTAAATCGTTTGTGGAATGCAAAAGGACTAAGTCCTGAGTGCGCTATGGGTCTTACATGAAGGGTATGTTTTTTTTATACATTAATAATGAATAATTGTTGGAAAAATTTTAGAATAATACGACAAACCTATAAAATTGCTTAAGATACGTAATTAATATTCATATAGAAGCTAAAAGAAACGGAGTGAAACGGGAGTAACGGCACTGTTCGTTACTTTTCCTTTCAAAGAAACGGAAAAATAACGATAACAAACCTACTTTTTACTTTTTCCGAGTAACGAAGTAACGATAACGAAACTACTTTTTTTGAGTAACGATGCCCCATATCTGTATATAATATATATATTATATATATATTTTATATATATATATAATACAGTAATAGTTATATATATATATATATAATATAATATAATAATATATATATAATATAATTATATATATATTATAATAATATATATTATATCTTATATATATATATATATGGGGTGCTAGCAGGGGGGGCACTTGCCCGCCCCCCCAGTGGCGGCTCCTAGACTTTGCGGCACTGGGCGGTACGGTCAAGGCTTTGCGGGGCCGCTGGGTGGTGTTTTCGTAGAACCTACCACAAGAATGAAACATTTAAAATTCTACACATTAATATAGGACATTTATAGTGGTTGACTCGTTAATTTATTTATGTTAAAGTTTAGGTTAAGTTTGGTTAGGTTTAGGTTAGGTAAGGTTAGTTGGTTGATTAGGTTAAGCCTAAGTTAGGGTACCGAAAATTTAATGTAACTTTACCCTAAAATTTATTAAAATAACGAAAATAGCACTTAATTTATTGATTTTTGTCCTGGATGCAACACCTTAATTAATACCCAATATATATATAGTATATCGTGTATGTATTAAATATATAATATATATATATATATATATTATTATATAATAATATATATATATATATATATTATATGATATATATATATATATATTAATATATATAATATAATATATATATTAATATTATATATATATATATATATATATATATATATATTGCGCAGCTATTGCGATATGGGCGTTCAATTTGTTGCCTCTGCATGCTCGCGAGGCCCTTATAAGGCGTGGGGCCCAGGGCGATTGCCCAGGTTCGCCTGACCCTATGAGCCGCCATGCCCCCCCCCCCCTAAAATCTTGGCGAAGATAAAAAAAGACCTATATATTTGCCAGAGCTATAAACGTTTTTTAAAGGGTTTGTTAGTAGAAAAACTAAAAAAAAGATACATCAATATCGATAGATAATGAAGGAGTAATTACTAATTATAGTGTGATTATAAACATACATTTTTTCTATAGTTTTAATATTTGTGTTTTCGTTTCAATATTGGCTTGAAGTCAAACAGCTTTTGTGTGTTTTTAATCACCAGTTAGCTTTCCGCTAGAAACTCTCAGTAATGTCTGAATTAGGTTTGACGGCCGCCAAAGCTTTGCTATATATATTAATATATTATATAATACTATTATTAATATATTATATATATATATACTATATATATATATTATGATATAGTATATAATATATAAAATATATATATATATATAAATATATATTATATAGTAATATATATATATATAGTATATATATTCCTATTCTTTGCCATAAATATATATATTATAACTATATATATATATATATATATATATATATTATATATGATATTATATATATTATATAGTATATATATATATAATATATAGTTAATATATATATATATAATATATATTATATATATATATATATATATTATATATATATATATAATATATATAATAGTATATATATATACTATATTATATATAATATAATTATATATAATCTAATATATCTATATATATATATAATATATATTATATATATATATATATATATATATTATTATTAATATATATATATATTATATATATATATATATATATATATATATATATATTAAC
>JABUQX010054607.1:0-47500 GCA_015478945.1 Trachelipus rathkii
CCTAAAGTTTTAACTTTCTTCTGTGTCTAGTTTCCCATCAAGAATAAGGAAGAACAGTAAAGACACTTTCCATAGGCCTTTTTATTTTGACTGTCTCCTAATATTCTTTGTTGTAGTAGACACAATTTAAAGTTGTCTGGTTGACTCAAACAATTTGTTCTTTCCTGTTGGGAATGAGTGTGAAGATAGCGATTGAACAATCATAGTGTCAATACTTCCTACCTCTTCTCTTACATTCTTATCATTCTTGAACAAAATTGATGTTTGTGATTTTCATAATCAACAATTTACCAGGATTTTCTGGTTGTTCTTTCTTAACTTTAACAAATCTCGCTATTTTACCAGCAGATGTTAGGAGAGAAACTGTAACAAGGGATGTTCCTTTTAAAAAACATTCACCTTCCGTCACGCGAAGACTTTCTCGCATGTGTTTTACGAATATCCTTAAAAATATGTATGCGTCTTTACCCTATTACATCTGCTAATCGATCTGTAAAAGATATGTATGATTCCTTTAATTCTTATACATATATATATTCGATTCTAAAAAAATAAATATGTATGGTTCTTTACCATATAGAAAAATATATTTTTCTTATATAAAAATTATATAAAAAGGGTAATTTTCTGTTAAAAGAAGTTATTACCATACATCTAATAAAATATATTTTTCTTATATAAAAATTATAAAAAGTTTAATATTCTCTGTAATATGTATGGTTCTTTACCATATATAAAATATATAAAAATATAAAGGTAAAATCTAAACATATTTCTTGCAATAATATGAGCTATTCTTGTATGTGTTATTATATTTTCTTCTTGACTAAATAACGCAATGAACTACCTTTTATGTGTTATTTATTTTCTCTGATAAACACATAACTTGTAATTCAATGTATGTTTCGTGGTAGTACGGTAACTGAAGAATTCCATTTCCTTCTTGTTGTTCTAAGGCTCTATGAAATTAATTTTCATTACCAACTTCTTATAAATCTAAGTATCTGAAGAAAAAGTTCTGAGATGATAAGTCGTTTCCACAGCTGAAAATTTAAAAACTTTAAAATTGATATTTTATTTTTATAATTTCTTTTCTTATTTTTTGTTCCAACTAAGTTTATAACAGTTTCTTGAAGGTTTTTGTCATAAATTTTATTCACATGAATAACTTTTACTATTATTGTTATTAGGGTAGATCCTGCTATAATTGGCTAGGGTTTACTCCTAATTCCTAGGTAGGTTGTTATCTTTGCCAAGATAAAAGTAAAAATCTTTGCCAAGATGAAATATTGTCAGGATAAGTTCTTCCTTTTTCGGCTATCTTAACTCTTTATCTTTATGCACTTATTTAATATAAAGCACAAGTGGTTTTAAAACACATTTTCTGACCATATATGTCACTAATTATTTATCAAAGACAGAATCTTATTCCCTGTGGACTGTAATTCTCTTTCATGCCTAAAGAGGCTCTTTCCTTAAACTAAATGAAAGTTTCCATTACTTTTTAATTTTTCTACGAGTTCTTCCAAAAGTAACAGATCAACTGAAATATTTCCTTGTAAAGTATGCTAACTTACAATTCCTGAATGATTGCTAGAACTCCTTGGTGAATAACCGGCTTATCCTTTCAATCCTATGAAATTCCTGGTTATTACCGAGTTCTGAAAATAGTAAGGATTTTCTTCCTTTTTTCACGGATGAGTCTCGAATAATTCTGTATCTGTTCTTTAACAGAATTATTAAAAGTTTCGTTCCCATCTAGTTGTCTAACATTGTCACAACTTCTGGGATCAGTAACTAACTTTCTTAGCTTAGTATTTATAAAGAACCTTTCTTTCTTGATATCTCTCTATCTTCCTCTTAATCAGAATAGGCGCCCTTCTTGGCTTTTCATTTTAACTTTAAATAAAGTGTCCAAGTTCATTCAAAGTAACTTCGATTTTCTTATTCTAGTTGTCAAAGTTGTTTAGACTTTGCAACTGATAAACTCACTTATAAATTGTTTAGGAGCAAAATGTAAAATGTATCAAGTTCCTTGAAAGCAGTATCTTGAGAGATTCCTGTATAAAAGGGTGTCCATTCCTTCTTTTACAGATTGTCTTCCTTGAGCAATCTAAGATATCTTTTTATTCTACATTGTTAATTTTTGATGTTATATTTTTCCTCTTATCAGATCTCTTCTGAAAATCTAATTAGTCTCTTGAAGACTTAAAACTAAAAAAAAAACTATCTATCCTTATTTGGAACCTTCTGTTTCAAAAATATTAACCTAGGTTCTTTTCTGTAAAGCTCCAAAGGTTAAATGGAATAAAAATTCTTTATTTTCTTTCCCTTTTCTTATCCTATAAACTATGTAGGCATAAGACAATATGTTATTTATTAACATTTGAATTAAATAATTAATAAATAAACACCTTTATAAATGTTCCATGAGCAAGCACCTATGGGTCTTCTCATGTTCTTTTTCTAAAAATTGATATAAAGTTCCAAAGAATAGGTTTCTCATTTCTAACTAATAGTTCATGAAATATTTTAAAAGATATTTCTAGCTTCCTCTATAACATTTTGCAAATGTCTGTTTTTATTCTCATATTCTTCTGTAAAAACTTTTGTCACTTGAGCCTTTTAAAGTTTCTGAGAATAAAAATTATTAAGATATAAGCTTTGGTATTTTTAAAAGTTCATCTATGATTTGAGCAAATTTGTTAAATTCTTTGTAAAATTAGTGCACATAATGTCTGGTAATTTTCAAACAAAAGACTGATAATCTAAATTTATTTCCTAAAAGATAAGGAAAATAAATAAAATGTCCTATAAATTCTGTTTTCAAAACTTCAACTTTTCTTTAAAGTTCCATTTTAAAATTTTCTAGAATAAAATATTATTCTAGTATTCTAGTATTCTAGCAAAAATATTAATGAATTTCAATTAAATCTAATGTGCTTCATTATTCTCGTTCTACATACTGAAGCATAATTACTTCTAGTTGAAACTTTCCTTCAATTCAATACTTAAGTTGGCTTGGATAATCTCTTCTTCTTAAGAGTTTATATTTGAAAAATATCCTTTTCTTCTTGATATTTGTTCATTATTGACTGTTCTTTCTATTCTTTCGGAGAAAGAACGTCCTTTTCTATTGAGTTTTTACGAGATTCTTCTTTAGAAATCTCCTTACTGGTCTATTGGATGAAGGACAATGTTCTTCATAAAATTTCAATTTCATAATAAGTTTGTGTGGAATATTTCTTCTACCTTACTTCTTTCCTCATTTCTGGAGTTTAAACTCTAAATTTCTTCTTATTATACTATATTTAATATATATATTTATATACTATATTTATAATATATATATATAATATATGTTTACTAGTATAGTTTAAATAATGGGTAAAATTTACAAAGTCGCATAAAGCGAAAACAGCAATTTTCGAAATCTCTGATTTTCTACTCTGTTAGTTTCAAAGGTCCCAAAATCTATTTCCAGATGATTTTATAAATTTTACTACGAATTGTTAAAACCTGGTATATAATACGTAAAATATATATATATATACATTTAGTAAGAAGTTTGTTTTCATGGAGCTATTCAGTGTGAGCAAAATTTAACAATTTTTGCATTTCCGAATGATTGGTATTTTGGCCGAATAGGCCGAATACTTACCGAATATTCGGCACATCCCTAATATATATATATATATATAAAGAGCGACAAGAGGAAAGTTAATTTTAAACTGGTAAACCCCTTATATCTTATATACAGTATAGAAAGAGAGTTATACAAAGGAATTTACTTCAATGTGATTAGATAATTGAATAAAATTAGGTAGTTATTTAAAGAGATTTAACTATAACATAAAATGCTCCTCCTCATCTTTTGATGACGATAATAAAGTTAATCACGTTCAATTAAGAAAAAAAGGGTATAAAATCTATCGTCTCAAAGGTAGCACAACAGAGTCGCGAGGCAAATGGTGAGGGTTCGATCCCAGTTCAGTATTCTTTGTCTGATATGTTAATCCTGACCTTGAGACAGACATTATGGACTGAGAAAATATCCAATGGAATGAGACACAGCCATGAAAGGATATTAATAAAACTAATAATAATTAATATAATTATAATAATAATATAAAAATTATAATAGATGTAATAATAATAATAATAATTATAATAATAATAATAATAATTATAATAATAATGATAATATGTATTTAAATATAGGTCTCCTAATTTAATTTTGTATTGCCAATGTTGAATTTTTAGAAAAAATTTAGAAGCGTTTACTTGAAAATTAAATTTATTTTTAGACAGTTTAAACAATTTGGTTGAAACCAAACCAATTTATAATCAGTAGACCGAATTATAATAATAGCATATTCTCTCCAAATTCTTTTGTAATTTTGATGTTTGAAATCGAGAATGATATATTACGTACGGAAAGATGGAACAAGTAGGGAGTTGATCAAAATTTTAATATTTTACAGAAGATATTATTACGTGCAAATTAGATCCAATTCTTGTTTAAGAAGGAAGCTGATAATATAATCTTTCATAAATATTGAAGGCAAGGTTAAGAATGAAAAAAAAATATTTCATAATGAAGCAAGGACTATTGCTGTTGCAACTACCTCGACTGTTATAACTGATACTACCAATGCTGATGTCGCTAAATCTATTACCACTAATATTACCATTTCAAAAATGAATTCTCAAAATGATTGACTGATTAAAGTTGAAAGTCGCTCGAACAGTATGGACGAAGTGAGATTTAATTTTCACACACTGGAACAGAAAGAAGTAGATTGATCGAGGGAAGAATTGACGATGGAGAGATATTAATATACCAAGACAAATTAACAATACTGAAGCAAAGATATATAGATGAATTATTATCAATGATGATTCAAAAGCTCTTCTATTTGGTCGTAATTTTACCATGCGATGGGGAACATATATCCATAATGCAATAATAACTAAGATTTAGTAGTTACAGGAACTTGAAACCCAGATTTAAATATCAGATACATTGAAGATTAGAGAAAACTGCTTTCGCAAAAACAGAAGCTGTTACTTGTTATTGAGAAGCTTCACTACAGGAAATTTAAGAAGAAAGAAAAAAAAATTAAAGAGAAAAAAAAATAAGAAAAAAAAAATGAAAAAGAAGAAAAAGATAATAATTATAATAATAAGATATATAATATAATAATATATAAATTAATAATTATAAAATAATAATATATAATAATAATATATAATAATGATAATATAATTAATAATAAATATTAATTAAATATAATTTAAAAATAACAATAATAAAAATTTAATTTTAATTTTGAGTATAAAAAGATTTCTTGAAAAAGAAATACTCGTGCTTTCTAAGAGAAAAAAATCACTTGCGTCATTATTAAAAATAGCCTTGAACATATATAATAGTATATATATATTAATATAATATATAATATATTATTTAAATATAACATTATATGATATGATATATATAAGGGTTTGTCATAATACACTTATTTAATTGAGATATCTCTAAATTACCCGTCTTGTGACTAGTGTTAACTATTGCCTATATAAATTTCTAGAATTACCTTTCATCGAATTCGAATTAAAAGGTTAATAAATAGATAAAACAGCAACCAATTTTGATTCTTTTAGCAAGAGGAAGCAAAGTTTCAAGCTTTTTTCTTTGACAAACTTCGATTTGTATTTTATTCTGGGAGTTTACCTTTAATGTACCCTTTTCAATAATTAAGGAGCTATGATATTCGGTAACACACAGTCATCCTCGGCAATTTAGGTCACAGAAAAATTGTTATCCTATTTGAGATCATTTGCTTATTATCTTTCTTGTTAAATTTCCATTCTTATAATGAAAGTAAGTTATAGGCTATTATAATATATTTTTTTTTTATATTATATATTTTTTGTGATATCAATGGTAATATTGTAAAGTTATTATAAATTATAGTGAGTGAATTATTATTTGATTTCTATATTAAATTGATTATTATTATTGAATGATTTTCACATATACATATCAGCTATATTACAACCATATAACTCCGAGGTATTACCATGCATGCTATGCTACCCTACATATTATTTATTTATCTTATTTATGAATTATCCTCATATTACTCTAATTAATTATTACTCTGTGGAGCATCACCTCTCTTCTTTTTTCTGATACTATAATGTATATAGAAATTAATTATTTTATTAATTAAATGTGTACATTAGATGTTGGAGTATATGTGGTGAGTAGTATGTGAATTATCAGGGACAATTATTTTATATATGAGAGAAAAATATATAAAATTCCCTATTTGCTCCTTCTTTGCATATATAATTACTTATATGTACCTATATACTATATAGCATTCTGTGAACATATATAATATACAGGTATATATATACAGGTATATATAGTATTCGTGGTCAATATATATTTTACTTATAACTGATTTACAATGATTACTTATATCATCCTAATATGGTCAAAATTAAAATTCGGTGATACTAATAAACTTAGGATTTTTACGGATTAACTGCACTCTAGTATAATTTATATAATAATAATGTAAGTCATTGATAAGAGGATGAGTATCATATAAGTATAATTTAACTTTTTTTTCGATTTTACTAATGAGATAATATTAAAAATTCTAGTAACTTTGTTAAGCATGCTCACTTTCTTAATGCTTAATTTATGCAAATTATCTAGTAAGGTATATATATAATTACTATTAACGACTGTAACAGGTAAGTACAATCTCTTTGTAATCTTTCATAATATATAAAAAAGGAAGTATAATTTCCTAAGAAGTATATTGATTTTTTTGAAGAATGAGTGATTCAGAGAAAATTCTTACCACAACTAAATTCTAGTATCACACTATTCGATTAAAAATCTTTTATTAATACTAGTATATTTTAAAATGATCGACTGATAATATAATACGTTTGACACGCATTAGTTTTTCTAACTCCATTTCTAGCTTTCTATTCAAACATTGATGTGAACTAAGCTCTAATTTATTCCAAATCATTTACTTTGAAATATTTTTTTCATATATAAGAAGCATCTGGCAGTAGCCCCTCAAGTATAAAGTTAAAAGGGTTTCCTTGGATCATTACATTTCTGTATTTTTTACGAACGCATTTTTTTCTAAGCATCACATTTCTATTTCTTCAAACATCTCTCTATCTGTTTATGAATATATAAGAGCTCTAAAATCAGTTATACCACAATCAGTATGAACACTTGTGCCGCGCGCAATGATTCTAACGATCTTTCTGATAGAACATAGATGTACAATAGCTACCTTCAACCTAATGCTGACTGAAACAAGTGGCTTGAAAGATCAACGCAAACTATGTGTATTGGGATAAAGGAAAACATTTAGTTTTCTCTCTTTAAGGGTGAACACAACAAATTAGACTCAGAATATGTATAAATGCTCTAGATGAACTCATTAAAGATATACGATTATGAGCTAAGAAATGCAGTGCGCTCAGTAAGTGATTTTATTATCTTATGACATTGCGGTTATAATTTCTAGCCTAGTGATTTGAGGGGGTATTAATATATGTCTTATACCCAAAGAAAAGAAGAGGCCTTTTTAATGCCTGTAGGCTTCACGGAGGTTTCTCAAATCACTAAAGTTTTTCGATATTATTAAAGAAATTAGCCATTTTTTTATGTTGCTTCATCATCACAGCGTACGAGCTTCTCTGTGGGAATCGCTTATCACTTATACCGATAACTGAGCTCAACTTGATATCCTCTGGAGTGGTGAGGCTTTGAAAAGTTGATACATACTATTCTGTGCATATAGTGTCGATGTTAGAGAAATTTACCGTGAATGAAGAAACTAAACGATCGTGTTTATAATCTTACGTAACAATATGATATTAGATGTGAGATGAAATGCCTTATATTAGAAAGTATATAAGAATCGATTAATTCATGACGGATAATCTCATAAATGCGTATTTTCTCTGGACAGGCTAATAGGTCAATCAATATCTTGAATGAGGCTCTATATTAGAAAAATAAAGATGGCGGAACTCCGTTTCGGCAACTGTCCTAAAAATAGAATGTTTAGACTTTAGACAACCATTTGCTTCTTCAAAGTCTTCTTTGCCAATTTGCCAAACTCTTGAATAGTCGAAGTTTAGACGTAAGAAAGAAAGTGTTTGATTCACTACAGCAGTATATTTACTTCATTATATATTCGTATTCGACTACACTTTGCGTCATGTTTCTAAATAGATTTAGTTATCTGATGGAAAAATAGATTTATGTTGACAGAAGTATGCCATTGTTAGAATCGAGCAATATAATTAAATCCTGTCTCTTTCTCGAAGTTTCATACTATCTATTTTCTCAAATCTTTTAATATATCTATTTTGTCTCATTCCTACTCCTTATTGTGCTTTAATCTCTAATTATCTTTAGTTCTGTTCTATAGTACT
Source organism: Trachelipus rathkii (assembly GCA_015478945.1). NCBI lineage: Eukaryota > Metazoa > Arthropoda > Malacostraca > Isopoda > Trachelipodidae > Trachelipus > Trachelipus rathkii. The sequence continues at coordinate 8,488 of JABUQX010054607.1, forward strand.
TTATCTATTAATTCCGTAATTCTTAGTGCTTATTTTCACTACTCTTTATATAAATTCATTTCGTAGTTTTTAATTACTTTTTATTCTTCCACAGTTTTATTTGGGTTTTTCTATGAAGTATTCTTTTTTCTTTTCTTTTGCTTCTAAATTATTTTTGCTCACTTACATTTGTGCTACAGTTAAATTACTTGTAATTTAAACTGCATACATATGCAGTCTTCAGTGTTTTTATTGACGTATCCTATACAGGAATATTTTTTAATCTGTACTATATTTAGGGTTGCTCTGGAGATCTTAAATTTTTTAATTTGTTCCATTTTATATATAGTCAGAGCTAAATTTTGATTAAGCTTTTTTTTATAATTTTCATCTCTTATTATAGGACACTGGTACGGTGCTCTTTTCCAGCAAGCATGCACTCTTTCTCAACTAACTGATTAATAAAATTTTCCTCCCCGTCCTGTTTTTAAAATATTATAATTAAAGAATTTTTTAGTGCCTAATAACTTTCCCAACCGGGTAGCGGGTGTAATAATATCTAATTATATTATCTATACTATAAATACTTATATATATTTATTATACTCATACAAATAATATTTATCAATGTATATATTCGTTAGTGAATTATATACTTATATATATTTCTAGTATATTAGTAATACTATATGATTGATATATATAAATATATGTATGATTATTAATTATATATAGTGTATATATGATACGTTACTAATACACATAAGATAGCCAAGTCTTATATATCTCCATGTTATATACTGTCTGTATATAGGGGATTATGAGTTAAAGTCTTATTCAGATTCTCTTTCCATGCTCCATTAAGTGAATAACTGTTTTGCAAAGGATTGGAGAAATTTTGAAAGGGAATGCGAAAATAAGAGGATAGGGTATATTACGTATAATATAATTGTTTTTCTATGTGCAATCCAACTTTTTATTTTGAATGGACACAATAATTATTAACTTTAGCAATCATCTGATATCAAGATTTTACAATAGATTTCATTTAATAATGAGGGCTCATGTATCCATTAGATCCTATTTTTATCCCTAACTCCACATGGAAAAATCCCATAAGTTATAGGGTCTAGGGTCTAAGGGCTATGGGCTAGGATACAGCAAACGGCAACAAAGATAAACATAAAGCTAATAAAGAGAGTCTTACCGTCTCAATATTTTAGTGAAAAAAATAAAAATATTGATTACTATATAATGAAATAGATATTTCAAAATATATTCGAAATTTTATTTTAATTTCTTATTTCTATTGAAGTTAAATCACTTAAATCTATTTGCCATCATCAATTTCAAAACCAACAAACAAACAAAATTTTAAAAAATCACGTAAAAAATCAGTTGATTTTTTTCGTGCCATCCCTGGTTTTACTTACAAGTCAATAATTTAAGGTAATTGTAAACTGTGTTAAAAGATATTTAAATAATTATTATTTTTTCCTAAATATAATAATTTTAATTATAATTAATTACTATGTAACCTAAATTCCATTCAAAATTCCTAAATAATAATAACAATAATAAATATTAATAATTAATAATAATTAATAATGATATTAATTATTAGTAGTAGCTAGCTCATGGTGTAGTAGTAGTAGTGTAGTAGTAGTATTACTAGGTTGTAATTCCACAATTAGATTAGATTGTGGTAATTCACAGTCCTGCTTTCTATGTGTCTTTTGATTACTGACTTTCTGTATTGCTTTGAAAAGTTCAAATTGTTTCAATTAATAAAAGGTAAAAACGTGGAACTGCTGAAAAATTCATTCTTGCCTCGTACGTGAGTGAGTACTACTGGATAGATTCCGCCCTTTTGCAGCAGTGAATGACCCAAGTTTTATGATAGAGAAAGTGGGTCTCACTTTCGGTTAGTCATGTGACCGGTTTGCATGTGATTCGAATGCTGCCTGTCTGTCTCTTGTCCCACAGAAGACTTGAGAAAGATCAAAAATGTAAAAACGAAAGATCGAGGCATCTCATACAGCTCTGTGTGTAGCCGTAACTCATGTACGTAAGACCACAGAAATTACAGTAAATTGTAGGTGTTAAAAATCGTGTCCGCTATTCGAATTTTTTTCCTCTGTTCTTCTCTGTTTCTTATTTTTTCTCATATATTAATGACGTCAATTATGCTGTAATAATAGCATGGAGCACTCGTGTACTTTTTTTCACATGAACGTCGCCTGTGTTATGTAAGATTTCTTTAATGAGTGATGCAATAAACCTTTCATATCTCACAATATTTACTTAACGCGCATATTTTATTTATATATAAACGGCATATATAATTTAACAAAAATTATAAACTATCATAAACTATTAAATTTAATAGATTATAATAATTACCTGGAAAAAGATATTCGAAGTTTATTTTCTTTTGACTTCTGGTAGAAGCAATGGGCTTTCATTGTGATTCTTCTGACGGCAATCAAAGTCTTGACCTCGGTTTTGTCTTTCCAATCCGTTCAATTCTTTTTGACATCGTTCATTACAATCCTAACAGCCAAAGGCAAGATGTACTCAACTCAGAGTCCAGCAGCTCGAGATATTCTTGTCGCAGATCTACATCTAAAGAGCAAGTTGAATTTTACAATATTATATTGTTTTGTTTTAGAGATTGACGATGAACAGGCCAAGGAGCTTTCAAAAAACGCTAACAGTAGAATCATGTAAAGAGCATAGTAGAGTTCCTAACTTAAATCATTTGTTACTTTTCATTTCAAAGGTTTTAATACTCAAAAATATCTTCAGAGTTATTCAGGTAAGGATCTACTTCTATAACAAAGACTTTCTCTGTAGTATTTATATCGAAAATAGGAAATCCTAATTATAGCATTGACATAGTAATACTATTATTAGGGAGAAAAAAAATTGTAAAATTATTTTAGGTGAAGTGAAAATAAAAGCGATTGATAAGGAGAATGTTTATGAGCTTTTAGAGTAGTACTACGCAATTGGTGTGTAGTTAGCAGAATCGAGGCGTATCTTGTATGTGAGTTGTTTCTAAAGCAATATTTCCTCTCTTTTTGAGCATCAGATCCATAATTAAACCTTATTTATTAATTTAATTATTTTAGTAGTGATAAATTCCTGGGCAACGCATATACAGATTCTTTGAGATTACCAGTATTTTTTCTGTACTTCTAAGCTTTAGCTTGTTATCATTTTCATTACTTGGTCATGTGCTTAAACACTCACATCTTATATCTTAATATAATTCTCACCTAATAGAGAGTCAATGTTAATAAACACAATGATATTAACAATGAAGCTGATTGGGCTGCTGTTATTCATAGATTGTAGCATAAATTTAACCGCTGAAATTAATTCAATACATTATTCCTAACGATCTGGTAAAAATGAAAAAATTAAAATGCCCGATTCTTATAGCATACAATAGGGTTTTTATGTGTGAGGGTGTGTAACTGTGTATGTGTGTTTGTGTATGAAAGAGAGAATTTAAGCTTACATAATGTGAGAATGTTTATTTAAAAAATAATTAAAAATCTGAAATATATTACTCACTTTGAAGATAAAAAAGCTGAAGTGAAACGAAGTTAACTCGAGCCATAAACATTTTTTAAACTTTTATATATCTGATTTTCTGAGATAACTGACTAATTGTGTGAAAACCGACTTTGGAAAAATCGAAAGATGATTTGTGAGGAACCCTTTTAGGACTAGTCAATAATTTTTGGTCCGGTTGACTTTCTAAATACATTTTGACATAATAGATATAACGTTGATATATCTTATATATCGGCAAATTTGAAAGAGTCTGTGCTGAGATACGAAGAGGCTCAATATAGATAATCTGTCCTTATTACTCTTATATCGTTGAATAATGTTATTTTCCCAGATGTTTTAATTATTCTTTCATTTTATTCACTATGATCTATTTTATTTTATTTATTATTTAAGATTATCTAAATGTGACTATTATTATTATTTATTAGTACTATTATCTAACTACTAATTTTCAACTCAAATATTCAAGATTGCAAAAGTTATTTCACACTATTATGATCGTAGAGAGGTGCGCTGTTCGTCGTCCGAGAACATGTGGTCGGGTCCTTCCATTCTAGCATACTGGAGTTGTATGGTGGAGAGCGTAGTTTTTGTTGGTTCGGACGAGGAGACCCGTTGACCTCCCAGTACGGGTACACCAAGACCAATCTGCCACCTAAAAAATAACTAGACAGTAAAGTAGATTGACATTACTCATCATGAGTGAGAGTTTTGATACTTTAATGTGACATAACCATATACCAGTACGATCGTTGCACAATGACTTACTAAAGAACTGAGAAATGTGATAGATGCTGAATATTCTGCTTCAGCAGAATCATCCTGTATGATCTGGTGAACCAGAACATCGTATAATATTTTATTTTCATGATTATCTTATTGTTCTAGCAATATGTGCGTGGGGAGCGGGGAAGGCCTGCTACTCTCTCTCAAGGTTTCCTGAGCAACAAATTTTTTATTGAACCCTTTGTGTTCATGTCGAGCTATTATCACCTTGTTGCTATATTTTTTTGTAGATATCTTATAATTTCTTTTTCTATTTGTTATTTATTCTTTTGGTTTCAACTCTATAATAACTCGTGTAGGAGGTTACCCATATTAATGGCAAGTAGTAAACAGTCATGATCTTTTCCTTAAACGCTAAATATAGATAGTGTACGCATAAAAGATATATACTCCATATAATAAAGTAATTGTATTAGAAACTCATTAAAGAAAAACGTCAATAGTTTACTTTTTATTAAATTTTTCTTCTTTATCTTTATTTCAGTAACTTCTATTTTTTTTCTTTTGTTATAACGTTCATTTTTATATCTATAAATGCTCCAATAATTACGCATTATACTTTGTCTGAGCTACTGTTTTAAGAAATGTTGTAGTTTAGAATCATTTATTGTATAATGAGGTTTTTTTTGCAGAGAGTTTCTATCTACAACTGTTAATGATTTATCTATTTATTTTATTTTTATTATAATATATAATAACTTTATTGAGGTATTTTTGACTAGACATACGAATATCCTCAAAGGGTATACCTAGCATATCTAATTGGTCTGTTAAGTTCGTGTCTCGTGCGGACCATTTCTAATATGAGAGGGGAATAGTACTAGGGTAAGGACTACTGTTGCCCCGTCCAGAACCTCTCTGTTCCCCGTCAGCCTGAGCACCTCTACTTGGCGGTGTGTTAGTAATATGTAGTATATATTTTTGTTTCATATATAACAACGGTGAGCGCAGTAGGGGGCTCGAGATGTATACGGTGCTGAACTGTGAGAGCGACGGTTTGTGTCGCGCATACCCAGTAGGGGATTTACACTGGGGTAGGAAACCAATCCTCCGCGACTGCGAACTACAAAATATATAACCCAAAATACCAAAAGAGCGGGGGTTACTACTCGGATGACCCTCAATACCTCAGAAAGGGGGGAATATAAGTCTACCTGTCGTGATTTCTCACCGTAATGCCGAGAGACCTGATACGACTCCTGTCACATCTAGCGTGCGGTTAATTTTATATACCTTATTGGGTATACCTAATTAGTTTAAAAAAAAAAAATCTAAATATAAATCGCATAAAACCTAATTAAAAATATGTTGCACGATTCTTATAAATAAAGTTACCACGACAATAAGCTAAGCACGTCTTATTAGATAAAGTCATATTATGATAATAATATTAAATAATATATTTATTATTTTTTTTTAATTTTTTTTTTTAATATACATACTTAAAAAATATCATGTTTCTTCACATATAATATATATATAGTAACTCTTTTACTTCATAAAATATCTACTACTACAATAAAGTCTATAAGTATTTATTTTCATTCTTTTATGTTAAACTTCAGTTCATATAATGTGTGTTTTCTGATATTTGTTGTATCAGTTGTTCGTTTGATAATATCTTTGGTCCGTCATTCTGGTAATTATTGAATAGACATGATACATTTTTCTCACCTATTCCGCTATGATATTATGTTATTATTATTATTATTATATGATTGTTTTAAGTTTTCGATTTTTTTTTCTTATTATATTTATTATTATTTCATTACTTAATTTCATATACTTCTTTAGAATTCTAATTTATATTCTAATTTATATTCTAACGTATATGTGAGATATATTATTATTATTTTTTTCATTCATTATAGTTATCATTAATGCGACTCTCTACTTCATTAGGTAATCAGCGAGTGGTATGGTTATTTCTGAGATTTTTAACATTGACCTATTTTTCTTGTCCAAGAGGAATCTGAGTGTCTAATTTTCTTAAGTAATTTTATGTTTAATGTATCGTCTGGACACTTCAGTCACTCGTGTTGTTCGTTATTTTTTGTTTATAGATTGTGTTTGTGATATATTTATGAGTTGTATTTTCTAAATTGTTGTTTTGATATGAGCAAATTAATTTATTTATTCGTTAGCGTGCAACTTAACATCAAAGCTCAAATTGTTTCATATGCACAATGGTAATGGAAGTACTGTTAACTTAGGTGATTCTGTGGGTTTATTAGCAAGGGTTTTTTGTTACTCTTTGAAAGGGATGGCGGGTGGGGAGAATGGGTGTTAGTGAGCATCGTTATGTAACTATTTACTCTCATAAAAAGTTAAGTTAATATTATAATAAATTATTTTAATAATTATTATTAATATATATTATATTATATAAGTTATAATAAAGTTATTATTTATAATATTAAATAGTTAGAAATTAATAATTTAATATTTATAACATATAATTATTATTATAATATATATATAATATATAATTATATTATATTAATATATAATTATTATTTATTACTTATATAAAATTTAAATTTATATTATAAATTTTAGATAATTTCGTAAAATATGCTTGGTAACACTAGAGATATTTTTTATTTGGGGGGGGGGGAGGGGTTACTATAAATGTGATGCGAATAATGATATTACATATATATTGATAAAAATGAATATGTCTGATTCTTCAAAGTGCACAATTAAGAAAGAATGCAATACATTTGACAGTTTGAATTTGAGTCATGTTGAGCTGGCTATATTGTGTTATTACTGCTACTTTCGTATAATATTTGCTATGTCGAATAACTGATACAAATCAGTCTATTATAGTATAATCTTAATATATTTATATAACTTATAAGATTTACTATATAAGTATATAAATCTATAAATAAGTATATATATAGTTATGTAGTAACTAAGTCATATGTATATATAATATTATATATATATATATAATATATACGTATACATATGGGATTTAATATATATATAGCATAATAAAGATTAGTATGTGATTATGTCTAATTAGCGAAATATATAATTATCACTTATATATATATTATTATTATATAAATATAATATATATGATAATGTATAGTATTATTTTTGTATATATAGTTTTGCATAGTTTAGTTAACTTATTTATCTATATAGCTCTTAAGGAATAAGTGCTATATTAGTAAATATATATATTATAATACATTAAGACATAGTATATATATGACTATACTAACAATTTTTAACTTCGTGAATAGGTATATTGGTATAATGGTATAATGGTATAATGGTATATCCGCCCATACCATCGGATTTACCTATATATTGTATATATATATATATAATATATATTAGTATAAGTTATATATATTATTAAAAACAAAATACTCATTATATATTATATATATATTATATTTATATTATCAATATTTAAATATATATATATTTATATATTATATATAATATATATATATAATATATTAATATATATATATATTATAATATGATATATATTATATATATATAGTATATACTTAATTATATATATAATATATATTATTTTAATATATATATATATATATATTATATATATAATATATTAAATAATATCTATATATATATATATATATATATATTATATATTATATAATATATATATATATATATATATATATATATATATATAATATATACAGGTTATATTAAAATTTTTGGAACGATATATACAAACGTATGCTAATAACTAATATCAATTATAATATAGCTACAGGGAAAAATTATATAATGAATTTATTATATATATATTAATAGAATACATTGATATATGACATAAGGTAGCCAAATATATATAATTTACATTAATGATATAATACTATATATAATAAAATAAAACAAATAATAATAAATATAAAATAATTTAATATATATAATACATATTAAAAAATTGTAACTATATTTTTTTATATTTTTATTACTTGAGAGGGGGTTGCTTTACATAATTAGTATATATATATTATAATATATATTAATTATATATATATATATTATATATATATTAATAATTAATATATATATATCTAATATATATTATATATTATATATAATATATAATATAATTATTATATTAATATATAATATATATATTAATATATATTAATTATATAAAATTATATATATATATATAATTATATATATATACTATATATTATATACTATATATATTAATGAACTTACTCGGTCACTCTGTTCATGGACTACACCTTATATTAAATAGGTTATAGGTTACTCTATTTATTTTTCGTGAATTATAATAGTATTTTTCTAAGATCTACTTAGATGATTTCATTTTTATAAATCGAGTAACATCGTAGGGTGGTATATATACTTACCTGAGCCGAGGTATATGATATATACACAGGGGTGAGACGTTTTCACTAATATCACTGTTAATATAGGGGTAGGGACGGAGGAATCCCCGCGACACCAAATATCTTTAAATATATTTTATAGTATATTTAATATACCTAAAAAGTACTATATATAGCGGGGTTCCGGAGACCTCCTGTATTACTAGTGAAGGGTGGGGAATTAGTACCTACCTATATACCGTTATGATTATCCCGGAAGTAGTCACCGAGAGTAATATACTGGCTCTCACAGCTAACCAGGCCTACTCCTAAACTAGTAGTCTAATATTCGGAAAGGTGGGTAATTGCAATTGAGAGCATAAATTAAATGTATAAATTCGATTTGCTTAATAAAAGAATCTTGACTTTTCTCTTCTTTATTTTTGGGCTTAAATTGATTTATTTGCCAAGTGGTCATTGTTATTTAACTTTTTTAGTTTTATATATATATATTATATATAAAAAACAAACAAAAATTTATAATTAAAAGCTGATATTTTATAATTATAATTTTAACTAGTAATGAAAAAATAAATTTGTTCTCTAAAATAATGAGTATACTTATCTATTAATTGATATATAATTAATTTATATATATATATCTTAGACTAAAATATCCGTTGATAATATATATATATATATATATATATAATAATTATTTAATAAATACAATAAATTCATAGATTTGATCATTATTTTTATTAATAATATATGCTATTTCTTCTACGTGATGACATAGTCCTTTAAGCACGAGCAGAGACGTCTAAAATATACAAGTAACACAAGAAATTATATATCTATAGGAATAACCGATAAATTTCTAAGGATGATTTAACTTTTCTTTCTATTGTATTTTTTAATAGTAAAGGTAGCTTTGTTGTTTATTTTAAGATATTCTCTGAGAAGTAATGCCGCATTTGGTGGTATCTCCCTTGAACTAGGATGGGACGTAGTCAGGCATTCTCACTGATACTCTCAGTGCGACGGGCCTAATCACCCCTTCAGGTAATGAAAACTCCCCTTAGTTAACCCGTGGGACTCGTGTGAGAGCCTCTAATAAAAAAAACTTAAATTTTCCAAAAAAAACAATAATTATATTTTCAACTAATTTATAGGGGTTTATCGAGCCAAAACGGTGGTGAGACATACGTAAGAGTAGGGGGGACGTTTTATATTAACGCCCAGATGGGATTGATCGTAGAGTGAGAACCCCCGCGACAAAACTCAATAGCACAAAGAGGGGTTATATCAGTGAACCATCCCGGAGGGGGTGATATTAGCCTACTACCTGATCGCCACCGGGAGAGAGAGTAACTATACTCACGATAATCCTGCCATTTATTGAGTGCGTGATTATACCTATAGGTATTCTTTAAGTTATTAAATAAAAAAAATTACTTCTCACAAATAAAATAAAAAAAAAAACAAAGTTATTAATATTATAATCCCATCCTAGAATTTTCGGCTGATTCCAAATATATATATGAATTGTTTTCTGTAGGTATCTGACCAATTCTCTAGCTACTAATACTGGAGTAATTAAATAAAATATTCATAATCACTTTATAATATAATTTTAATATATGCATATTCTTTAAATTCTTCCCTTTATTACTTATTTATATATATACATTTAATATATATCCACTTATTCATCTTATTTTTCTATGAGCATTATTAATCATTAGTAAGTATAATGAATAAAGTAGTCACGAACAAATAATATATTATATATATAGTATTCAAGTTTTCTGACTATAAGATAAACAATTACCTCAATAAAAAAATAATCTATAATATTATTTTTGTTTTACTTTTTATTGTTCTTTTTCTGTGATTATGGTGAAGCTCCTAAATAAAAGGAAATACGATTGTCATTTCTTTTATATTTATTTTTTTATTTTTTAATAATAATAGTTTCTTCAAATTTTGTGTAATGGTTAAACATTAACAAATCGCTTCAATATTCGCGTGCCTTTTCAATTATTATTATTATCATGGACGTCTCTAATATTGCTTAAGTTTTCTCATTTTCAAAAGCCTATGGTGGAGCAAAACAAAACACTTCAGAAACTAGCTAATTACTTTTTAGAATATTTGTTAAATTATTTTTATTATTATTAAGTATATTTGTTTGAAAATTAAATAAATATAAGTTTTTCTCGATTTTTATTTTTATGGCTTCAAAAATTACAATGAATTGTTAAAACATACCATTTGCTAAAGGTGTTTCGAGCTTATCTATATATTTATTATATAATTATTTATGTAGGAGCACAGTTACTTAAAGAAATATCCACTATATCAGTATAATATTTAATATATATTTTATATAATATTTAATTACATTATAAATATATTTTATATATAATTTAATTATTAATCTAATATATACTATATATATAAATCAATAATATAAGTATAATATTAATATATATATTAATATATATATTATTTATATTATATATATATAATTATAATAAGTATACCGCATTTTTCTGGGCGTGATGTTTGGTAGTATTTATTATTTTAGGATAACATAACTAACCAAACAACCTAACCTAGCCTGACCTGACATAAAATATAAAAAAAAAATGCTCAAAAATGCCCAAAAATAATTGCTGAAAAATGCAAAAAAAATAAATGCTAAAAAAATTTCTTTAATCCGATAAACATCTAAAATTCATTTGAAAGAATATATAAATATAGAAGAGAATGTTCATAGGAGCCCATTTTTTGTCAGTTATTTTAATTTTTTTTTTTGTACCCTTTTTTTCATTTTTTATTATGGGGATCACAATCAAACAAAACTTGAACACATTTAATCTATAATACCAAAAAAAAAAGCTCCCCCCCCTAAAAAAAATGATCCAATATTTTTTTTAAATTACACAAAAAAATCTAACATCTAAATGAACCAGAGAAATCGAAAAAAATTGTATTCCTAGAATTTTTCTTTTATCAAAAATATATTACCCGGATTCGGGGGCAGGGGAAAACAGGAAAGCCCATATATTATATATACCTTTATACTTAATATATAATATATACTGTCATATAATATTGAGGTAACCATGTATGATAGATAGTGAGGCTATATGTAGTACTTAGTGAGTTGTATGTAACATTAAAATTACTATATAGTATATATATATATATATATATATAAGAACAATATATCACTCTATATATACTACCAATATAACGATAATAGTTAAAGTACGTCTCTGTAAACTTATATATAATATATGATAATATGATACTAGCTATTATTATATTATAATTTAATAATAGATATATAATTAATACATATAATATACTTAGAAAAGTGTAAATAATTATATTTCAATAAGTAATATATATATATGAATAGTGCTAGAATCTATACTTATAGTTATTAGGTATATCAGTATATATATTAATTATCAATAGAGTAATCTGTCTAGCGCTAGTTTCCTCATCTAATCTCTTTACTAGAAAGTAGAAAAATAAATTCAACTCACGCGGATTTATTTATATATATATATATATAACTACTCATAATATAGTATATTCTAGTATACTATTAGTACTGTAACTATCATATATGAGTATTTATAATTAATAACTAGTAGATTATCTTATATATTCACATCAATACAATTATATATTATATATAATTATATATTTATAATTATATATATATATATTAATATTTAAAATCTATTAATATATTTAATATAATAATATATAATATATATAATATTAGTTATATACTATTATATATATATATATATATATAATACATATATATATATTATATATATTATAATATATAATATATATATATATACTATATTAATATATATATATAATATAATATATTTAAATACTATTCTATACTATTTAATATATATATATAATATATAATATAATATTATTTAAAATGACTATCCCGTTTCCTTCGCCTAGTTTGCGGATTTTAATGTGATTTAATTTTCTGAATCATTCACGTTTGTGAACGGCATTGCCTATCTTTTATATATATACATATACATTATATATATAATATATATATATACATATATATATATAATAATATTAGTTATAATATATTATATATATATGATATATATATATAATATATATATATATATATATATAATGTTCTTCGATGGTCGCTAATTATCTCTCTAGCATTGGGGTTGATATAAATATGGTCATTCTGTGTCTGATGTCTTGCCCTATGTATTTGTAGATACGGATGTGGATGATGCAGTATTCATACTATAGATACGGATGTTCTGCGGATGTTTGAGCATTGGTAGATGTTTTAAATCTGAAATTATAGGACCTATAAGCCAAGTTATGGGTTCGGATATGAAATATGTTAAATGCTGATACTCTCAATTAAAATAAAGGAATAAATTAAAATGAATAATAAAAACTAAAGAAAAAGAAGAACAAAATAAATGTAAGAAAATACTTAAAAAACAAATAACGACAAAAAGAATGTCATAAAATAAAGATAATATTAAAATATTGAAAAAGAATGCGAATGAGGCTTTAAAAAAAAAATTTGAAAAGTTTCCAACTCTTAGCGTTGTCAATTAGTCACATTTTTACATTTATTAAGGAATAAATTGCACGTGATTTAGTAAAGTAAAGAAAACGCTCACTCTATTTCGAAAGAATCTTTATTTAAAATATTAAAACTCTCAAGAATATTTATTTTTGGTTTAGATAAATGTGGGCCTTTTTCTCTTCTTACACTCTACCTTAGTCTGATTTAGGGTTGGCAGAGCACCGGAATCTTGCAAACCGCACCGCACCACTTACCGCTCCGCACAGGAACACTGGAATTGTGTGCTGCAAAGCACCACACCAAAATGAGCTCACCAAGCACCGCACCGCACCGCACCGCAACTCACCTGGTGCATCGGCCAACCCTAGTCTGATTATACGTTTGAATATAAATCAAATGAACTGGGGGAAATTAGAAGTTAGAGTGTTACATACTTCACCAGTAGAGTTCATGTAAGATTGATCCTAGAGATAACGTCTAATATAAGAAAAATGTAGAGAAAAAAGTGGAGTTGATAAAGAAAAACCCTAAACTACTCTTTCAACAAGAACTAGGTGAGTGGAATCAAAAAAAGATTTGAAACGCGTATTCTTGACAAGGGCAACTGTTCTCATATCATCAAACAATTGTGGCGATGTGAAGAAAGTCTGAAGGTGAATCAGATTATCTAACCTAAGAAGCTTGTTTAGTGAGAGAATCAATGTAATCGTTCCAATTAAGTTTACGAGAAAATTAAATACTAAAAATGCTAGGGACAAACAAATGTTTGAGTTGTGTTTTTATCGAAGGTGTTGCAGTTGTCTGGAAGATCACTTCCAGTAAAACGAAGAAACTGAGTATTGAGATGTTAAAAATAACCATGATTTCTGAGTATATATATATATAGTATATATATATATAGTATATATAATTATCAGATATGAAAGTTTATTAAATGTGAGGGTATATAGATAATAGGGATATTCATTGCTATATCGCGGCAATAATATAAACTACTATATGCCATTCTTATTATATACATATGATAGTAAAATATTAAGTACTTAATTCATTGAATGATATGATAAACCAGAGATGGCGTATCTGACCTTTGATATTCTATTTTTCCATATTGATTAGGTACATAGTAAATATATATCTATAACAATAACAATAGTAGTAGCTTTTATATGTATACTATATTATTAACATAGAATTCAAATATTCCTATATATTAATATCACTATTTAAAAGTTTGAGAAAATTGACGAAACATAGGTAAAGTATTGTGATATATTAAATATACTAAAGATATATACATATATTTCAATATATAACATAGTGGTATCACTATTATTATCTCTGTGTAATGGTATCAACGAATACATTATAAAGAACTAATATATAATAAATATAAATATCTTCATGTACTGATCATTAATATATTAAGTAAACTATCACGATTATATAAATTTTATATATTTATATCATATATTACAAAGGTGGGCACCGGTTAATGAGAAATTAAACGTCGTTATTTCTAATCATACAACAAAAATTACAGCTTAAGGGTTAAAGCGTTTAATTAGGTAACGAATGTAGCGGACAGTTAACTTAATGCTTCGTTAACCGTTTTCAAATTTCTTTAGATTAGTAATTCACACTTCACGGGCAGAGCCCTATTCAGGAGGGTGTCTGAGATGAGCACAGACGCAGGGTTTAAAGTGAGGGAGATAAATTCAGCAGGAAACACAGAAGAAATGGAAGAGATTCCACAGAACAGTTTAATTAGGAAAGAAGAGGCAAGACCGCAGCGACACTAGCGGAGTTTACCATAGATACTAGCACAAACTCGTGGCGCGATTACACTAGTCACCTGTGGTACTAAGATGGAGCGTGTAAAGGTGGTTGGTAAGCGCGTAAAGTGGTTAGAGTTATCGCCTCGACACGTTGCCTAAGAATACTCTAATAGAATAAAGCACCAACATGCGCCGCAATGATAGATGTCAAGTGGGAACTGGAAAGTAAAAAAGAGTTTTATAAGCGCTCTTTGTTTGAACTCAGACCTACGTTCCAAAAGCCGGGTGAATACCAGAGCCCCCCCAGATATGAGCAAAGTAATCTATACAAGGCCGGATGAAGCATTTGTATAGCTGGAGTACTGAGAAGAGAGAAAGAGATAAAAGTGATAATAGAAGAGATATCTTTTTTATTGTGCGGAATATTTGTGTTGATTTGGTTTTGAATCTAGAGTGTGGATAGGATGATGATTATATTTGTCAACAGAGAGACGAGAGAACCGTCAAAAGATACGAATTTAAGAAGGTATTTAGAAGAGGCGAAGGTGAGTAGGGGAAGTTGGGGTAAGAATTGAACGCTATAGGTTTTCATGAATATAACTGTACTATATAGATAGCGAGAATAACGAAAGATTAAGACGAAGACAATTCTAGAAGTAAAAGATTGGAACAGAATGAAATGAGTGAAGAATGAAGGGTCGGGTCATCGGCATGTGAGTGGATAGAGTTAATGTGCAAGGTGAGAAAGATCATTAATGAAAAGTAGGAATAAGAGATAAGACAGAAGGATGACAAGAAAGAAGAAAAAGTCGACTCCATCGCAACCAAGCCGATATTGAGCGACTTAAAGAAAGCTAGACATAGTAAGCAAAGCGAAAGAACAAAGAAAAGGAAAGAAACCCAAGAAAGGGAGCTTTGGAAGCAAATGATAGCGTATCAAACATACCCGGTTATGCTTTATGGATTTGTGAAGCGCGCACTAGCCAGTCTGCCCGTACTTCCTTAAGCGCGGAAACCATAAATCGTTTAAATAGGAAAGATATCGCAGTAAGATAACGTGTGAAACACGAAAAGCTCGTACTGCAGCGATCGGAAGAAGAGAATGAGATCCAGATGAGTCATGAAGAATGTGGAGAGTTTGAAGAAGGATTCAAAGTTTACCTTAGTTACGAAATACAAGTGAGAGAGTATAAAACGTGCGAATAGTTGAAGAGTGAGAGGGCTTCCCTTCTTTTTTCGAGAATAGGGTTTGGACATGTGCGTCGACTATCCAAACACTGAGAAATTGATTAGTATATGACATAGAGAATAATAAGTTGAACGAGGGGCGGTGATCCAGTCGTAAGGTCACAGTCCTCAAAAACGTGCGTCAGTTTTATTTCCAACCCCAAGTAGTAAAACCGCATCTCTACATAAAACAGGATAATAACCAAGTAAAGATAAACACATTTTGAGCATTGAGAGTAAAGTTTGGAATTTTTGGAAAAAAAAAGTTTATTTTTTGATAAATCTTTATAAAATTTAAAAATCTGATAAGAAAATATTTTCTAAACTCGTAAATTAAGGTAACGGTTTACGGATGTAGGGGAAAATTTTAACGTTAATCCCAGTCCCCTTTTACTTTCTTTTCTTTTTTAACGAAAGCGTTAAAAGTTTAACGAAAAAATTTAACGAGTTAATTAACGGATTAACGATTTAACGCGTTTAATGCACACACGCTTTAATATATTATATATATAATTATATATATAGATATATAATATATATAATTATATATAATATATATATATATATATATATAGTATATATTATATATTATATAATATATTAATTAATATATATATTTATATTATATATATATATATATTATATATATATTATATACAATATATATATATATATATATATAGTATATATATATATTATATATATATAATATATAATAATATATATATATATATAATATATTATAATATATATAATATATAAGCGGCCGATTTTATTGTTGCTTAGCATAGGGCTCATGCTTAAGGAAAAAATAATTTTATAAAATAAAATTTTGAATGTCAGTATAGTGTGATTTGAGAATAAAAGATGTGAATAATTATTTTTCTTCTCACATACAATGTGGTATGAATGGATACCCCATCGTGTTGCAGATACATCGCAGTTCGGATTGCCAAAGAAACATCCTAAAAAAAGAATTGGTAGTTCGTTTCTAGAAAATTCGGTACTTTCCCCGTAAGAACGGCCATTTAATACTGTTTACCAATAACTATTTTGATGATACACACTACACGTTCACAAGAAATAATCTGTGTTGAAAGTTGCTTTAAACATAGCATGAGAATTTATTATGAGCTCATGCAGTGAAATACTATTCTACTATTATTTAATATCCGTCACATGTAAAGGTCGACTCATTGGTAAAAAAAATGCATTTGGAAGTTTGGATCAGCAAATCATCAGGAAAATTATTGCGTTGCCGAGTATCTGTAGACCTTCGGATGTTGATTCATTTGTACATGGTACTCATTGGATTGATAGACCAGTCAGAGTGCAAACGTTTCACGCCCACATTCTTAGTGTTCGAGGAATTCGAAAATGCAACAGGAAAATTCTGGCTGGTGCTATAGTCAGGGAACTGTGACGCTTGAGTCGTTTGAAGGATATCATTACTACGCTAGTCATTTAATGTCAGAACATGTACACTTCTGATGTAGTTTGAAACGATCCACTTTTCTCGAAGTCATCTGATGTATCTGATTAAATGCTGTGATTTGTCTGCCTTAACGATGGGATACCGTTGAGGGAAAACGTGACAATATTAACCAGATCAACGGGAAGTCTCCTGTGCGTTGAGCCAATTATTGACAGAAATGTCATGAAATGTGAATGTAGATCTGCATTCTACATTGATAGTACGTGAGCGCAACATGTGCAAACTAGCACAATGTTCACACTACAGGTTGCACAGTACAATGACTTAACCTCTTTAGCAACCTTATTCCAGTCTACTCGTCTTACACCTGTGTTCACTACATGAAAGTAAGCTAGATAACATCCTTAGCGATTCGTTTCAAGGTCTACTCTCGTAACGGAATATTGGTAGACGAAGGTGCACTCATTATTGGCATACTAATGTTAGGTGTTTCGTCATTAAGCCAAACGGTCGCTCTCTTATCTGATTCCTACCATTAATATCTCGCTATACGTACATTTTTTTCTTCAAAATGACATGACTTATACACTCTTGAAGTTTGGCACATTCGTCCCAGTACACCCTTTATATATATATATATTATATATATATATATATATATATAGAATAATATATATATATATTATATATTATTATATATAATAATATTTATATTATAATTAATAACTATATTCTCAATCAATTGTCATGATAGTAATATAATGATAATATCAATATATAATTATATATAGATATATATGTATAGTATATATATTGTTATATATACTATATATAATATATATATATATTTACTATATATCTATAATATTATATATATATATATATATTATATATATATATATATATATATATATATATAATGAAGGGAATAAAATGATCTATATCATCGATAGCAGTTTCAAAATAAAAAAAGATGTTATTTTATGTTTAAAAAAAACTTATTCTTCTTACTCTTTAGAGCAAAATGATTGATACTTTCTTCGTAATATTGGTGCCAATTATGTATGTAGTTTTCTCTTCTGAAAATTGAGAATGAATATTCAAAGCTTATTTTATAATTGTGATGAGATGATGAAATATACGCTTAACATCACCATGGATAATATATATATCTATATAAGTATTATTAATATAAGAAATAAGTTAATGACTATATATTGAGTTACATTTATAACTATAGTATAATACGTATTTAACTAATTAGTAGGTGGCTATTTAAATTAATAATATATATATTATATTATTGATATTATTATACTAGTATATATTATATACTATATAATATATACTATAACATTAAATCAGGAAGAAGATATATATATATTAACATATTAATCGTAATTATTCGATATAAATATTATATATATAGATATATATATATATTATATATGATATAAGTTAATAATGTATATCATTATAATTAACCACCAATATTATATAATAAACTATACTAATTATATTTATAATTATCTTTTATATTATATATATATATATAATATATATATCAAATTTATTTGAAAAATTCGTGAATTTTTAATAAATATCTATGAAATGACTTTACCAAGATCGGTAAGTATGGATCTATGGAAGACAACTTGCTCCTCTTTAATTAACTAGTTTAGAAAATCGTCAAGAAAAGGAATTGCAATTGTTTTAAATCTTTTCATTTTGAGTTGATTCTGACGAGCAAAATTCTCATTTCTTGGAACAGAAGTTCTGTTGCATGTTCCAAAATGTTTGAAAATTTTTTAGCGATGTTTGTGCGAAAATTTTTCAAGATAAGCATTACATTTTAATATGATTAAAAGCAGTTGTTATCACTAATCAAGGAGACTGCAATATAGTATACATAATAAAAGAGTAATGAAGAACAAAGTTGAAATAATAATATAATAATTAAACTTTAAACAAATTCGCTCGTGATTACAGATTTCAAAAGATTTAAGATTTTTGAAGAAACTACATATAACATCTTGATCCATCTCAATCTTATCTAAAGCTTCAACAGTTGCTACAAAAACTTCTCTAAAACATTAAAATCCACCGTAACTTTCACCCACCTTGTTTCCCACATTCATCTTAGTTTTGACCATTTTGTCTTTTAATTTTTTTTCTTTAAAAATAGCTGGCGGCCTTGGTGACATAAAATAGATCCCGGTGTATTTCACTTAAATGTGAACAGCAATGAACATTACAATGGCGCTGGATATTTTCAAAATTTTATTCAATGTTTCTGAGTCATCATATCGTTGCCAGTCCGAAAGTCCCTAAATCCTTCACCTTTCATAGTCTTTCATCCGATAGAAATTCTCGTTTGTGCTTTCCACAACCATTGAACCTAAGAAATCTTCACAAATATGTTTTCTTCATTTTTATTAATAAATGCTCTTAATTAATTAATATATTATTTTTATTCTTTTTATTTTTATGAATTAAAATTACGAGACTGAGGACATCAAAAAAAATTGATAGTTTAAATAATTTCGAAGGGGTTCAGACCCCCTCAACCCCCCTTGCTACGGCCTTGTATATATATATATATATATATATATATATATATATATATATATAAGTTGCTATGCTAGATATATATATAAGTATATATATATATATATATATATATATTATATATATATATATATATATAAGGTTATATATAGTAGTTAAATGGTATATATATATATCATATATATATATATATATATATATATATATATATATATATATATATATATATATATATATATATATATATATATATATATATATATATATATATATGAGAGAGACTTTTTTGTAATAAGTCAGACTGCTAGAGAGAGAGAAAACTTTTGGTATTAACATTTATCCGAGGGAAATATTGAATCAATTTAAAATCATTGTTTCACTTAAATTATACCATCTGATATTTGTAGCGAAGTATTTTAGCTGTCATTAAAAAGTTTTGAAATTGACAAGAAAAAAAATCTGTCCCCTTTAAACTCAATAAGTCAATAAAAAATGTAAAGAAAAATAAACAATGATAACCAAAAATAAGAGCAAAATGAAAATGAATTAATTTAATTTTATAAATTTTACAAAAACATTAATTAGTTCATCGAACCTTCAGTTTCACAATTATTGCTTTCCTATCTTCGAAGAGAAAATGATTTGGTTAAAAAAAAAAAAAATTTGAAAGAGGCGGAAGTATATTTTACGGTAATGAATTCGTTTCATAAATTTTAATATATTTGAAAAACGTCAAAAAATTAATATTTATTAAATTTATAAGAAATTGGTGTAAAGCTTTAAAACTGGTGATCGCCGTTCTTTTTCGGAAAATATGGGATCAAATTATAACATTGAAATTTTTTCACCCACGAATTTACTAACTGGCAACTGTTCTCTAACAATTTCATTGAACGAATGTACTTGAATGTATTTAAGGTACTTAAATGGTACTTAACGAAGATCGATCTTCATGATCTTCTTGAAGATCGATCTTCATAATCTTCGTCGATCTTCATAATCTTCGTGAAGATCGATTTTCGTAATCTTCGTGAAGATCGATCTTCATAATCTTCGTGAAGATCGATCTTCATAATCTTCGTGAAGATCGATCTTCATAATTTTCGTGAAGATCGATCTTCATTAAGTACCATTCAAGTACAGACCTCTAATAAAAAGGTTACGGAACGGAAACATTCAGACAATTAGAATCCTTCTTCCCTTCTCACTTTATAAATTGATACTAAATTTTCCAAAAGAACGTGGATTAGTAGTTTTAACACTCCACACCATTTGCTTTATAAATTTAATAAATATTAGTATTTTAACGTTTTTAAAATGTATCGATTTTTTTTCATTAAATATAACTTTATTTAAATATATCAATCAATGTCATTACCATAAAATAAACTTCCATCTCTTTCAAGCTTCTTTCTTAAACATATTTTTTACTTTCTATGCTACGAAGATCTTAGTTTAAATATATAGTTTCATAATTCAGATTTTCAATTCTTGTTACAGAATATTTTAAGTATTAGGTTCTATACTTTATATATATATATATATATATATATATATATATATATATATTTCTATATTTATTTTATATATATATATATATATATATATATATATATATATATATATATATATATATATATATATATATATATATATATATATATATATATATATAGACCAAAATGAGTCACAGACTTAAATGAGTCAAAGGAGATTTTACTTCCATCAGCGGGATGCCTGAAACTCCGCGTTGCTGAGTTAACAGCAACCGGTCGCCTTATCCACTAGTGACTAGGCCATCCACGTTCCCAAAAAAGAACGTCTCAAGCGTAGCTTTTAAAGCTCCCGGTTATTTCATCCCATAATTGTTGAGTACTCAAAGGTTAGCCCCCCAAAAACTAATTCCGAAAAATATATATAAATAAATAATAACAATTATGGGGTTAATCAAAATTTGCTTGAAATAGAACTACTCCTCTTTCAAGCGATAGAATTTTATATTCTGTCGCTTGAAAGAGGGAGTCGAGTTCCGACTCCAAAAGCTTTTGACCTTATCAATTTTTTATCATTTTTTATTGATTATTTTTATAAAATTGTTTTAATGTATAATTTTTATTAAGGAATTATTTATTTATATATATTTTGGGAAATTTTAGTTTTGTATACATTTTTAAAGTGTGGTTTTGATTCGGCATTTTAATTTATTGAAAGATACAAAG
Source organism: Trachelipus rathkii (assembly GCA_015478945.1). Classification (NCBI taxonomy): domain Eukaryota; kingdom Metazoa; phylum Arthropoda; class Malacostraca; order Isopoda; family Trachelipodidae; genus Trachelipus; species Trachelipus rathkii. Next base: position 31,038 of record JABUQX010054607.1, read on the forward strand.
ACTAGCTTTTTAATACCATATTTTTATATATATATATATATGTTGCTGATATATGCCATATATATATATATACATATAGTTGTTATTATGTTAAGAGCAAAGAGTATATATATGTATATATATATATATATATATATATAAGGTTACATATACATATACATATACATCATTTATAAGCAGGTATAATGGTAGGTAGCTCCTACCCAATATTTTTAGGTTTTAAATAATTGAAATTAAATTGTAAAAAAATACTGAATATAAAATTATAAAAGTTCAAAGCATGGGAAAAAAAAATGACCTATTTGAACAGCTGCATCATAAATTAAAGAAAAACAAACCGCAATAATAATAGCTATAATAATAACTGAATTCATTTAGATCTTACTCTGATCTTAGAAGTAAAATTCTTTGCACCGGGCGATGAATTACGTCATTTTTACATCAACTTATAAGGAAGCGGGCTAGTCTGTCCTACCCATAATCGAGTAACATATGAAACCTCGTTCTCTTCCCGTAAATATGTACGAAATGTGTGGCTTGTGGCAGTTTGTTTGAAATTTTTGTATCGGATGTGTTTGATTGTTTTGATATTGAATATTAATTTTACATAACTTTATTTAAGTGGTAATTAGCATTAATATAAAAAAAATTGAAATAATGCATACGGAGTAAGTGTAGTGATTTCATATTAAAGAAAAACGCTTAAAAACTTATATTCATAAAATCACACAGCTTTATTTTAAAAATGATAGGCATCCCAAGAAATTACTCAATTGGAATGTGATTAAAATTAAGTATTTGGTAAAAATAATAAACAAGCTTTCATACAAATAAATAGGAACTAGTATTATAATTATTAAAATATGTTTTCTTGATGTTTTCGTTAATATATATATATATATATATATATATATATATAAGATAAGAAAGAGTGTCGACTTAAGAAAGAGATATATATATTTGGGGTCATATATATATATATATATATATATATATATATATATATATATATATATATATATATATATATATATATATATATATATATATATATATATATTTAAAAATATTATTTATTTGTTAAAGATTATATGAAAAGGAAAATTAGAGATATCTATTTCTCCTTTTCATTATCAGTTTATCTTCAATCCAAAGACTTTCAGATAAATTTTATATCACTATTTTCTTTCTTCTATATTTATTTTTCTTCCTCACGTAAGCTCAAAATCGTTTATCACACTTTCAAAGTTCGCATTTTATTAAATTTTGTTATTTGCTCTAGATTATCTTATTTTTATTTTCATAAACTCTGATATCAAAATCTGAAGTCCAATTCCCCTCCACCTCTCCCGCGTCCTCCTCGACCCCAAAAGTAATTCCTTTAGATTTCCCAAAATCATTATTTCTTAAGAAATGGTACCGATAAGTTGTTTTATAAAATCGGTTTCCTCTTAGTGATTTTTCTGGTAAGTCTATATTTGATTTTATACATTTTATTCTTCCACACGACTTTTACATTTCAGGTGTAAATATTTTAGTTTAACAGTTTTGGTATTATAGAAATTTCGTCCACAAAAATACTTCGTTGGAATATTTGATTTTTTTTTCAAATTCCCTTTTTATTTTTTTTTTAGAATTTTCATCTTTATTTTATTTTTAAAGACACAGTGAGATTTGGTTTATAAGTTTTCCGTTACTACAGGAACTAGACAACGTTAACCAAACTAAATTTTTTTAATATTTTTCTTCTTGCGTTATCCCCAACATTTTTGAATAAACACCCTCCCGTTACTACAGCAACTAGACAATAAATTTTTGTCACCTCAAATTCAGGTCCGATTTTCTTTTTTTAAACCACTTAGTTACATTTATTTTTGCACCTGACCCCTTTTATTAGTGACCTACGAATTTCCACTCTGCTCTTATGTTAATTTATATGTATTTTCTTCCCCTTTGTGATAGTCTTATCGAGCTCCATCCTATCCACTTGTATCTAAACTTTTAATGTAAAGTTTTTGGTAAATATTTCCTGGCCTTTTTAAGCTTTTATACGCGATATTTCCCTACTAGTCTTAAGAGTGAGGCCCTAAATTCTAACAGCCATAGCGAACCATTTTTGTCTTCCACGAATAATAATAATAATAACGCTGAAGTAAAAATGATATTAATAATAATAATAATAATAATAATAATAATAATAATAATAATACACACACACACACACACAACACACCACAATAATAATAATAATAATAATACATTAATAATAATACATTAAAAGCTTACAGTAATTGTTATGCACAAATGATACGACGATGAAATTATTGCCCTAGAGCCTGGACCTTGCTTTTATATTCGATTTAGTTTTTGTTTCAAATTTTATATAATTTTTGCACCCTTTTTAAACGTTCATTTCACCTCTTTGTGACCCGAAAAATACTTCGCTTATTTCCTCCCATTTTTTTTTATCATTTATATCAAGCCCCTCGCTCACTCTTGTTTAATGATTAAATATCTTACTTGCTATCGGAATTTACATTACCACAATGACATAACATACACTACATTTCAACCACAAATAAAAATCTCAACTTAAAATTTTTATAGTTTTTTTTGTTTGTAAATTATTATATAGTAACTTGGCTTCAAATTTTTTGTTTTAATTGAAATTTATTTCCTAATGTAATTTTGATCAAGGAAAAGATACTTTTATTTTCACTTATTTTAAAATTTAAGTGACACACTTTATGTCATATATCTTTGAGAAAATTTTGTTTAAATGTATCAACCCTAGTAGAGATGTTATTTCATTTTTTTTAATTTTAAAGTTCACAGCGTCATATGTTGTCAAAAATTTTTAAGAAAAATTAGTTTAAAATTTTATTGCTATAATACTTATCTATTAGAATGAATAATGTTAAATTTTTATTTTTGAAATTTATGTAATTTCGTCATCAAGAAAAGACACTAATTTTTAACTTTTAATTTTTATTGTATAATTTAAGTGTCCTATTTCATGTCATAAAACTTATTAATCTTTTCACTAAATGTTAAAATGTCCCACATTGATTTTTTTATTTATTATTTTATTCTTGTTTTAGGCACCTAGGTTCTGCGTCTAATATTGGACCTTTGTTGTAGCGGACCCTTTTGTAACGGACCTTCTTTTATGGCGGATTTTTATAGCTGAATTTATAACGCAACTTTTTACTGTGGATACTTTTGAATCTATTTGTTGTAACTAAACTCTCAGTTGATGATTTGTAAAATAAATTCTGAAGCAGCAGATTGCGACTTTTCCTATACCTGGCCTTAACCTTTGAAATCGCCCTCTAGAAGTTGATGTTGTAACTTTTAATTTGGGGCGAAAGTGGAAACCTTGCAGCCCGTCGCCGTGTGAAAGCGACTCCATTTGGTGGAACACGCAGAACGCATCGCCCTCGCTACCAGGTGCCAGATATCACTACACTGAGGATTTATATACTTACGGTACCATATTGTTTTTTCGCTGTTTTATATTTTTTTGATATATCTGAATTTGGAATATTGTTTACCCCACTCTCTCAGAAATTTATATAACATTTTAAAGTCACTTTCAATTTAAAGGGGTTATATAATATTTAATGTTTTTCTTTTATTACTGATAAAATTCACGTCACTATTTTGGGAAAAAATTGCTCCACAAACTAATGTTTTCTATAAAATATATTGAGTATTAAATGATGAGAGATAATATTTACAAACTTAATTGCTTTGACCGCGCAAGGGTCAATAATGTGCCAAATTGGAGACATTACCGGGATGCCGGACTCTCCTTTTCTCATTTTTTCTCTCCAAGTCATTCACAGGAAAATTGGAGAGCTCCTCATGAAGTCAGTTCTAAATCTCAAGAACATTTTCGCAATATAAATCGCACTGGGAATTCGCAAAATTTTTAATTTCGAGAGGGCCGGAACAGTCCAAGCCTGTCTCTCTCCAGCACAATCTCTCCTCATCCTGTGATATAAGTACTCCAGCAAACGACGCCTTGGAATTGAACTATCTCAATGGTACACCACCTCTTCTCCAGACTCGAAAATTTGGAAAATATTCTCATCATGGAAATGGTAGCTCGACTCCTCTCGGCAGCATCGGGCCACAGACGTATGTTATGGTAAACAGACCAGCCATCACTCACAGGGGTTTGTTCAAGGGAAATAAAAAGGTAGAGTCTCAAATTTTGTTTACCACATCTTATTTAAATGTTCTATCTGACACGAAATCTATTAACAAATATAAAATAAATTTAAATGTTAATACTGAAAATAGATTTCATGTTGTTTTCCTCAAGATGGGAAATTTATATAAAAGGAAGCAATCCTCTCAATCGCCTCACCTCCAGACTCCTCATTATTTCAACGCTTCCATTCCCAAAATTGATAGCCAATGTCAACTTGATAGCACGAGCCCCACCGCTCAAAATGATGTATTAAATAAAGCTTCGCATAATTGGGTTGGGGAAAAGTTTGTTCCTACTAATGATATGGAAACTTTTGCTTATGTTCACTCATACATAGGGCTTTCGACAATATTTCACATGAAGTTTTTGATGGGAATTATTTTAATGTTCTTGCTGAAGCCACCTCTCACGGGACTTCTCACACAGCTATGAATGAAATCGATGTCGAAACCATCGCCCATGGTTCGTTAGCGGCAGCTATGAATGTCTCTCACGCCGCTAACCAATTCTCTTGCATGTTTAGAAAAGCTACTGATGATGTTGTATTTCCATCAGAATGCTCAAATTTTAAAACTTCTTTATGTAAAAATAATATTAATCCACAATGTCTCACAACTATTAATGATACAAACACCACTACACAAACAAATAATTTTTATAATAATGTTATTATTCCCAATGATATTGAACTCATCGCAAATGTTAATACACTCGCTACACATGTAAATTCCAACAGCAAGGTTATTTTTCCTCATACTAATTTGGACAGGTCCATGAATGGGTCTTCTTTTGCTATTCATAATGATTTTAAATTTAATGATCACTCTCATGCATGCCTTAACAATCAATATGATATAAATTTAAAGAGTACTTTTAATACGCAATATTGTTTTCAAGGTGCAACGGACACCGTTAATGATAAAGATTATAGCGCTAATACTTCTTTTTTAGATTTAGATTTTAATGACTCAGCCGAGTCAGGTTTTGATGAAGCACTTTTTACGCCCGAAGATAGAAAAGTAGTCATGACGCAGAGTTTTTATCACCCTCTGGAAAACCGAAAGTCCACTCTTATAGAGCATTCACATTTTCCAGAGACAGCACATTTTACTCTCGAGAATAAAAAAGCAGTAGAAATGACGCAGGGTTTTAATCATTTGCAAGACCATATTGCCTTTTCCCGATTGGAAGGGTGTAATATGGATTCTTCTCTTACCAAAACTCCTTTATCTCCCCATTCTTTTATTAAAACTTTCCAGATTAATGATGACTCTGAAACAGATTCGCGAAGCACAGATATTGCCGAGGTAGACCGCAGTGTGCCTGAAATAAACTCCAAGAGCGAGGTGTATTTAAAGCAGTTGCAAGTTGATCTTCAAAGCTCAAGCGCAGATGAAATTGAAGATGGTAACGATGGTGAAGTTGGCAATGGTGAATTTGGATTTGAGGTTAAGTCGCATATAACTTTAAATATGGAGTTTGCAGAAAATGATCATTTGAAAGGTAGGAGTATCGCTTGTTTTTATTGTCATAATATACCACATGATGTAGCAGTGGTAGGAGATAGTGTGGATATTGAGCCAGGTAGACTATTTGATAGCACTGAAAGTAGTAGTGACTGTTCTGCAAACACTTTTGGAAAGCAGATAGCTCTCGCGCCTATAGAGCACTTGCACAGTAATAGAACGAGCTTCACATTTGATAAACAGGTCAGAGCAGACGCTGAGGTGAAACGCAGCAGGGAGGTAAGATTGGATATGCCAGAAGGTCCAGTGGGACATATGGCAAATATTGAGACGCTTGTAGATATAAAGCATAGGAATGAGGTTGAAAGCCACACTTTCAATGTTTACAGACAGAGCGATATAGTTAAGAAATATAACGAGATAGGTAGAAGGAACGCTTACGCACACACTAGAAACAGTAATATATTATACGCTAAAAATAATACTAAATTGTATGAAGAAAGTATTGATAATGATTCATATAAGTATAATTTAATAGGAAATATTTCTTCTCCCTATCCGCATGATTTCCTTATTTCCACCTCTTGTTTTAATAATGTTTTACCTTTCAAATCTCATACTAACTCTTTTGAATGTTTAATTAGAGATTATAATCTTTCTCCCGCATTACCGCTCTTCGCTGATTTTGATTTTCACTCTTTAAATGCCTCAAATATTATAAATCAAAGGGTACCACAGGGCACTCACCCTGATTCTCTAGATAATTTTTCTGATTCTTTTATCACTTTTAATGAGGTAATTTTAACCACTTCCCATCCATCTTTTATTAATTTAGATTCAGACGAATCTTTTAAATCTCGCTCTCCCTCTCCCTCTCCAGAGGCGCTTCCAGCTCCTAATTTTTCAACTTTTTCTACTCGCCCACTACCTATAGCGGAGTCAAACCTTCCTCTATATCCCAAAGATTTACAGCCTTCCTCTAATCCTACAGCTCTTCAAGGAGAGCTAACTTTTTCTTCTTGCACGAATGACACTAATTTGGCTGACGATGTAGACGCAAACTCTCACTCATTGATTGGTCCCGCTCATTTTTTAGAGGCACATATATCATTCAATAATTACACTTTAAGAAATAAACGTTTTCTTCTCGATACCGGGAGCACTTCCAGTTTGGTAAAACAGTCACTTATCTTAGAATTAGAATGCAAATTTGCTATTAGTATACCACTTACTAAAACGCCGATCACATTGAAGTCCGTCACGGACGATATTTTTGACCAGCTCGGGACTACCGTTTTATATCTTCACATGCGCAACACTGTTTTACCCGTACATTTCATTGTAGTAGATGACACATTTTGCGGTTTTAAATCTGACTTATTGTTAGGAACTAATTTTCTTACTCAGTCTAGGATAAGGTTTGAGGCACACAAGAACTCTCTTTCTTTTGTATCTAACACAGAGTACATCTCCATGCCTCTTATTCCAATATACCCCCAGGGACAGAGCCGTCCCGAACCACAGGTGAACTACAACACATCCTCACCTGTCTATCCAAATGTAACAAACTTTGCATGTGATTTACTGATAGGCACAGCCACTACGAATAAGCTTCCTATTGGTGACAATGTCGCTCCTCCACCTTTTTCTAAAACTTTATCGGATCAGGCGCTTTCTCCGGTCAACACAAATGACCAAATGACAACCTCTAATGTCAAGAACAACGTTGCACATTCAACTTTACGGCAACGATTTTTTGAAGAGCTCCAGAGCCGTCGGCTCCTACACCAGACACATAGGGAATATCGCACTCCTTCCTCCTTTCCTCGCAAACCTTTTGCAACTCCCCACACTTGTTATCGCCGGAAAAATCAGCAACATTTGCCCCAAGATAGGCATTTTCAATGTTTTTCTCCTTATGGACACACTCCACAAAATTCTCGCTTCCGCAGTGGTAAAATTCCTTCTAAAGAAACCCATACTCAGGGAGCCCACAGATCTTTCTTTCATTTCGCTAATAAAGAAGATCTAGTAAACAACTGGAGAAAACCTTCTTTACTCCAGAAATCCAGGGACACCCCCACACCTTACACTCATCTCCCCAGTGGGACTCGCAATGTTCGCAGCTCGCCAGCTGACACACTTGTCAAAGATAGCTCTAATGCATGCGCTAAACCTATTTCTCTTGATAATATAAATTCAAATGGGGTTAAAAGCTTTATGCATTACACCTATAATGTTAATACTCCAAATCACTCTAATAGTTTAGCTCATAATGTACGCTTCAATAGGGATTTTAACACTAATTTATTGCATGATTTTCACGGGGTAGAAAATTCTCTTATACCTAACAATACGGTTAGCATGACTGAGTCTGACAATGATATCGCAACTATCATTACAGAGGTAATTAAAGATTGTCCTGAAGGTAGCATGCATTCTCAGGAATTTTTATTAACAGAGAATACCTTAGGGGACTCTCCTCCTCACGCTGTAGGCAACACTGAGGTTCGCATTGATATAGATGATTTAGATATTGGCAACGCGCATGCCCATAGCGGGAACTTAAATTTAGGTAGTGTTATTATAGAAAATGGAAATGGCAAAGCACGTGCCAAGGCTCTATTCCCCAATAAAATAGATTGTAGCACAAACGCTTTTAGATGGGATTTTAGCCATGCTCTTCGCGCTACCTCACCTTTTAGTAGTTCTCCAGAGATTCAATCTTTCATACCTCTGCTAAATGTTAATGGGAAAACTCTTTCTACTCTTCAGCATTCTCGTTATTTTCCTCCAGTTCGCAAAAAAAAAAAACAATGTTTATCACATTCACGAAGTAAAGCTCAAGATTTAGCGTTTAATGTTCCATATAACACTGAGTCTTTCCATACACTCATTACAGCTTTAACTTCTTCTCCTCCTTTGAAATTTTCATTGGGATCTCAGCCTTTTTCGTTGCATAATAATGCGTTTCCTATATGATAACCTCATTCTCAGGAAAACCACTTTCACGCTCTCTATGGTGATCAACCACCCCACCAGTTTTCTTTAATGATCATATGTTGATCCTTCTTCCACCTACTTCTCCACGAGTTGTTTCTTGAATTTTCCATTTCGTAAACAGAATCATGCCTCATGTCTTCACGCTTCGCGCTTTTCAAAACTCTTCTTCAAAGTTCTCATTTCTCTACTCTTACTAATAATACTTACACCGCACCTATGTGCATTTCGCATTCACATTCTTACCCTTCCTTTTTCTCGAAAGAACAACACTTTCCATCTACTCTCTTCGCAAATCGTATCTTCTCCTCGCATTCTACACAAAAAATTAGCTTTCTCCTTTCTCTCACTACAGAAACTTCCACACTCTTAGATCATGTCAACGTTCTTCACAAAGTTAAAACTGAAACTTTCCATCACACCTCATTTTCATATGTGTGTAAACTCAAAAGAACACTCACATTATGATGCTGAAACACACTTAACACATCTTACGTTAACACACTCCTTTTAAAACCACATTCATTGCATTTTCCAATACCTTTCACTCTCAACACAAGGACATTAACCACAAAATCATGCCTCCTTCTTTAACAGACTTATCACTGTAACATAACACATTCCATTCCATAACTCATCAATCACATCAACGCGACCTCACATCACACAGATTCATTTATACCATCTATTTATCCTTCTCTTTTTCCTTCCTCACACAGGAACATCTGTACCTCTTCACACCTACTTTTAGATTGTTAAAATTTTCTTTTTAAAGTGCCACGGGCCGGCTATTTTACATTTATTTACATCAATGTATAAATAACAAAACATATTAGAAAAAACATTTCTAACATGTAAAATTATGAAACTGTAAACACATTTTCATTAAAGAATAAAAAAAAAAAAAGTTTATAACAAATTAATGGTAAGATCACTAAAATTTCAAATTTTATTTGCTTATTAATCCAATATACAACCCTTTTTCTCACAAAACATTTCTTCTCCCCTATCTTCACACACAAAATGTTTGAGAAATTGGATCTTCTTTACCTTGATACTAACAATCTTCTCACTGAAATTAGAAAACAAAATATCAAAATACTTTAACAGAAAAAAAAATAATTTTTTAAAATAAAAAATATAATAATAAATTAAAATGCACACTAATTATTAATGCTATTGCATACATCTTAAACTTGAACACTTACAATAATCTCTGTACACAGATACACTGTTAACATCTAGTTTCTCATTATGCATTTGATGCACTCTTAAACGAAACTCTCAACTGTTCCCAACTAACTTCTTATTCTTACTACTCTACATTTTGAATCTATAAATTTTTTTTCCTGGTCCTTTATTCACGTAGAAAATCCCTCATCCTCTCAACTATTTTTTTTTCTCAAAGAAACTCCCTATGATATATACAACCTTTAAATTCTCCTTACGTTCGGTTTCTCCTTAACCCAGTTACCAAAAATAATCTATAACGCTTGAACTCTATTCTCCATTTTTGCAATAAACAACACCACTCATTGCTATTATAATCCTTATCCCTTATAAACATCCCTATACTCATGAAGCAGGAAATCAAACTTACTTTCCTTTCCTTCCCTAATGGTAGCTTCTATCTCATGTCCCAGGTACTAACCCAGATTAATCATCAGTAATTTATTTTTCCTTCCTCAAGGTTGCACTCTAGTATCAGATAGATACATCTTCAGACATCCTTCCCATTCTTCCGCTTCCAAACAAGGGATTGCAAAAGATTCGTAACTCCTGAATCTCCACCTGTTCATCCACATTTTATCCCTAATGTAACTTCTCAAACTTCCAGGTTGAAATAAAACCCATTACATCTTCAGTGGGATACTTCATTAGAACCCACCTCTTCAAACCCTCCTGCAACAATTGCATAGTTCAATTACCTTTTCTTTTCACTGGCAGGGGGAACTCTTTAACAATGAATTTATTTGTTAAAGATTATATGAAAAGGAAAATTAGAGATATCTATTTCTCCTTTTCATTATCAGTTTATCTTCAATCCAAAGACTTTCAGATAAATTTTATATCACTATTTTCTTTCTTCTATATTTATTTTTCTTCCTCACGTAAGCTCAAAATCGTTTATCACACTTTCAAAGTTCGCATTTTATTAAATTTTGTTATTTGCTCTAGATTATCTTATTTTTATTTTCATAAACTCTGATATCAAAATCTGAAGTCCAATTCCCCTCCACCTCTCCCGCGTCCTCCTCGACCCCAAAAGTAATTCCTTTAGATTTCCCAAAATCATTATTTCTCTAACGATAAGTTGTTTTATAAAATCGGTTTCCTCGTAGTGAATTTTCTGGTAAGACTATATTTGATTTTTTATACATTTTTTTTCTTCCACATGACTTTTACATTTCGGTCGTAAATATTTTAGATTAACAGTTTTGGTATTATGAAATTTCGTCCACAAAATTACTTCGTTGGAATATTTGATTTTTTTTTTTCAAATTTTCAAAGTTTTATTTTCTTTATTTTATTTTTAAAGACACAGTGAGATTTGGTTTATAAGTTTTCCGTTACTACAGGAACTAGACAACGTTAACCAAACTAAATTTTTTTAATATTTTTCTTCTTGCGTTATCCCCAACATTTTTGAATAAACACCCTCGCGAGCTTTATTTCCAAAGTGAATATAAATTTTTGTCACCTCAAATTCAGGTCCGATTTTCTTTTTTTAAACCACTTAGTTACATTTATTTTTGCACCTGACCCCTTTTATTAGTGACCTACGAATTTCCACTCTGCTCTTATGTTAATTTATATGTATTTTCTTCCCCTTTGTGATAGTCTTATCGAGCTCCATCCTATCCACTTGTATCTAAACTTTTAATGTAAAGTTTTTGGTAAATATTTCCTGTTCCTTTTTAAGCTTTTATACGCGATATTTCCCTACTAGTCTTAAGAGTGAGGCCCTAAATTCTAATAGCCATAAGAACCACATTTTTGTCTTCCCACAAATAATAATAATAATAACGAAAATGATATTAATAATAATAACACACACACACACACATTAATAATAATAATAATAATAATAATAATAATAATAATAATACAATAATAATAATAATAATAATAATAATAATAAAAATAATAGTAATAATTGTTATGCACAAATGATACGACGATGAAATTATTGCCCTAGAGCCTGGACCTTGCTTTTATATTCGATTTAGTTTTTGTTTCAAATTTTATATAATTTTTGCACCCTTTTTAAACGTTCATTTCACCTCAAGAATATTACGCTATTTCCTCCCATTTATTTTTTTTTATCATTTATATCAAGCCCCTCGCTCACTCTTGTTTAATGATTAAATATCTTACTTGCTATCGGAATTTACATTACCACAATGACATAACATACACTACATTTCAACCACAAATAAAAATCTCAACTTAAAATTTTTATAGTTTTTTTTGTTTGTAAATTATTATATAGTAACTTGGCTTCAAATTTTTGTTTTAATTGAAATTTATTTCCTAATGTAATTTTGATCAAGGAAAAGATACTTTTATTTTCACTTATTTTTAAATTTAAAGTGACACACTTTATGTCATATATCTTTGAGAAAATTTTGTTTAAATGTATCAACCCTAGTAGAGATGTTATTTCATTTTTTTTAATTTTAAAGTTCACAGCGTCATATGTTGTCAAAAATTTTTAAGAAAAATTAGCTTAAAATTTTATTGCTATAATACTTATCTATTAGAATGAATAATGTTAAATTTTTATTTTTGAAATTTATGTAATTTCGTCATCAAGAAAAGACACTAATTTTTAACTTTTAATTTTTATTGTATAATTTAAGTGTCCTATTTCATGTCATAAAACTTATTAATCTTTTCACTAAATGTTAAAATGTCCCACATTGATTTTTTTATTTATTATTTTATTCTTGTTTTAGGCACCTAGGTTCTGCGTCTAATATTGGACCTTTGTTGTAGCGGACCCTTTTGTAACGGACCTTCTTTTATGGCGGATTTTTATAGCTGAATTTATAACGCAACTTTTTACTGTGGATACTTTTGAATCTATTTGTTGTAACTAAACTCTCAGTTGATGATTTGTAAAATAAATTCTGAAGCAGCAGATTGCGACTTTTCCTATACCTGGCCTTAACCTTTGAAATCGCCCTCTAGAAGTTGATGTTGTAACTTTTAATTTGGGGCGAAATATATATATATATATATATATATATAAACTCTGGCTACCCAAGTGTATTCTTCCAGGTACGCCACTGATATATATATATATATATATATATATATATATATATATATATATATATATATATAGCAATATTGTTGTTGTTATATATATATATATATATATATATATATACATAGAAAAATATATATATATATATATATATATATATATATATATATATATATATATATATATATATATATATATATATATATATATAGCAATATTTTTACCTTTTGAATTTAGAACAATTTAAATCATTATTTTGACTTGTAAAGTTTATTTATATTTTGAAATCTAAACAAACCCAATTTTTTTATTTCGTAAATATTTCAACAGAAGAAAGAATTAAAAAGTGTATATGAAGGGTAACATAAATAAAGAAGTACAAGGGCACCCCATATGCATTGGGTGGCATTGAATATATATATATATATATATTATAATATATAGTAGTATTCGCAGCAGCATATATATATATATATATATATATATATATATATATATATATATATATATATAATATATATATATGCATATATATATATATATGTATATATATATATATATATATATATATATATATATATATATATGTGTGTGTGTGTGTGTATGCGCGCGCGCTGCATATGTAAATGTTTTTTCTCTTGTATTTCATCTATTTTAATTTTTACCATATGATTTAAATTCAATAAATAAATGTTCTTCATATTATATATTATTTATATGCATGAATTTGTATTTCAAAAATATAGATTTAATCCTTTTAAAATCTTTTTTCTCAAAATTAAAACCTACATTTTTAAAATTGATCTAAAAATTTCATACAAATCGTTATAGTTATTGCGAACCCGCATAAGGGTTAATAAAATAAATGACATGCAATGTATACATTATATGATAAAAAGAAAACTTCTTGTAATATTTAAAGTAACGAAATAATCTGGTTGGTCTAACTTTACAATTTAAAAATATTTTTCAATTATGTAATCGTATAATGAAGGACAATTAATTGTAAATTAAGTTACACTCTGTCCCTTGTGTTCAATTTTAGTTTTTTCCTCCTGGTGCGGTAATTGCCGGGACAGTGATTTCTTGCTGTTTACTCATTCCTATTACATTTAAAGCAGTAGCAGCATATATATATATATATATATATATATATATAGGGGTATATATATATAGTATATATATATATATGTATATATATATATATAAATATAAGTATATCATAATAACAAAAAGCATTCCCGCAATTGCTAGCAGTTGTGAGAATCAGAAATCAAAGAAAACCGACACTTTGCCCCAATAAAACGGCATTTGAAAGTGTGAAAGTCCTCAGAGGAAGTTGGAAAAACAGATGAAAAAATTTTGTTCCAGACTTTGCCAGTAGAGTACACGAAAGATTGAGCATAGCTATTAAATCTGGGGTCAGGAGGTTGGATAGAGAAAGACGAATCGCAGGAGTTTTCCTCAAAGGAGGTGTTACTCCACTAGAAAGTTGAGAAAAGCAGTGTCCATTATAAGAACAAAAGTATAAGGAGAGTGATGCAGCAGTTCGATGGCTAGAAAGAGATTAGATAGAGTTAGCGAGATTAGGAGAGATGACAAGTCGAAAAGACATAGACTGCACCTTAACAAGTTGTGTGTGTGTGTGTGTTTTGAGGTACCCCAGATATGTGATGCAAAGGCGAACAACCATCCTACACAGAACAAGCAACTGCTAACGGGTGAGAAGAAGTTCCGAATGCTCCTCTGAGCACCCAACCTCTTATATAGAAGCTTCTTTAGAAAGGGAAGTAATGAGATCCTTGTAATTAATTTCGCGAGGAAAGGAAACTCCAAGAATATTAAGAACAGACGAAGGTTTGAGTTGTATGTTTTCGAAGAAGAGAGAGAGAGAGAGAGAGAGAGAGAGAGAGAGAGAGAGAGAGAGAGAGAGAGAGAGAGAGAGAGAGAGAGAGAGAGTTGTGTGGAAGACTATGTCGAATAGATATATGAAGAAACTGTTTTTGAGGCACTGAAAAATACCAAGTTTTTTTCCCCAATTACAGATAAGAGAAAGATGAGAAGTCAGTTGCTCCAAGACCATTATCCTGGCATGCGTTAATGGCTGCTGAGAGTATCGACTCCCAAGTTGGAAGGAATAATGAAGGGGAGACATCGGCAGAGGAGTTGATAGGTAACGAAGTAACAGAGAGATGGTCATTAATGAAAGTAGAGATAGAGTTAGGGATAAAAACCTTGAGGAACACCAGTTCATCCTTTCTAGATTGAAAGGATGAACTGTGGCGGTCTACTGCGGCTGCTTCAGAAAGACCGGAAAGGAGATCAACGAGAATGCCAGAGAGAGAAGGATGGATACCGAAGAAGGTAACTTTACAAGTCAAAGCTTTGTGCCAGACTTCATCGAATGTTTTCGATATATCTTGAGAGCCACAGCAAAAGATTCACTAAAAGGACGAATAGTAGAAAACCAGGAAACAAGAGAGAAAAGAAAAATCAGCAGTAGAGCGTTTCTTACGAAAGCCAAACCGGCAATCAAAGATTAGATTAGAAGAATTAAGATGTTTTCAAATCTTCCTGCTGAAGATGGATTCGAAAACTTTGGAAGGAACGGAGGTTGATGCTATATGAAGATGGTTAGAGGGTTGAGAAGGGTCCCCCTTTTTCGACACAAGTTGAAAGAGCGCAGGTTTCTAGTAGAAAGGAGAGATCGAAGTGGAAAGACAAACCGAAACAATTTAACAAAGCAGGGAACAACCACGGAAGAACAAGTTTTTAGAACTACAGAAGGAATACCGTCAGGACCATACGTCATCCTGATGTTAACTTTAGAGAGAGCAGAAAAAAACATCTTTAGAAGAAATTACAACGTTAGACATGAATGAGCTGGAGGGGGATGGTGGAGGGGGATGAGAAGAAGGAATAGCTCCAAAATCGCCAAGAAGGGAGTTAAAAATAAAAATTTAAGCGACAAGTTCAGCATTAAGAGAAGGTAAAATGGCAGTTTTGCTTCGGGACATACTATAGAGGAGCTAAAAATAAAGAAGCAAAGTTAGAGCTGACATTTTTTGCAGTATTCCAGTAAGGGCGGGTGGAATAGGATCCAGAAAATGCGGGAGGAAGAAGAACCACAAAAGACTGGAGGAAGAGGAACCAGAAAGGGCGGGAGGAAGAGGAACCAAAAAGGACGGGAGGAAGAGGAACCAGAAAGGGCGGGAGGAAGAGGAACCAGAAAGGGCGGGAGAAAGAGGAACCAGAAATATCATTCATTGCATTTTTAAAGGAAAAGAGTTTTTAGTGTCAGGGAAAATATATTTTGCACGATTTCAGAATGAAATATAAATTGCATGAGTTTCTAGAGTTTGTACACGAACGTAATTCTCTCTCTCTCTCTCTCTCTCTCTCTCTCTCTCTCTCTTCTCTCTCTTCTTTCCTTCCTTTCTCTTCTTCTCTCTCTCTCTCTCTCTCTCTCTCTCTCTCTCTCCCATCCCCCTGTAGTGTGGCGAAT
>JABUQX010054608.1:0-12500 GCA_015478945.1 Trachelipus rathkii
AAATAGAGAGATTATGAAGTGAGATGATATGACAAATACGAGTTTTAATCAGATAAGTAATTTAAGAGATCATCTTCAAACTCGTCGTTAGCAATACAATAAATCACACGTAAAACTAACAATAGGAGATTTGGCACTGATTCCTATTCTAAATGACCTCTTCGCATGAGGTCTGAACTAATACTCTCTAGAGCGTCCTCAGGGCATGAGGGCTTCTACTATACTCCCGAGCTTTTCTTGGCAGCGTCCCTGTTTGGGCACTTCTACCAATCACAGCCTTTGTTTGGCGTTCTTTCCTTGGGAAAGGAAAGAGGCGCCACAACACTTAGCTTAAACAAATATACGATTATATTATGAGTTGGTCCACCATGATTTTAAGTGACTACTGCAGGAGACTTGCAATAGCCCTCTCACAGCAGTTGTCAATACACTCTAAGGAAATGTCGATGCTATTGTCTCACCAATAGATTCCGCATATCGTAATTCAACCCTAGAATTTGTGGCCCTCGAGTGCGAAAGGATCTCTGCTTCGGCCAACCGGGGTGAGGCCCTGTTTCGATTGTCCAGAGATTATTCTCACCATTACTTCTGATGGATTACATGAATGCAAAGCTGAAAGAAAGGGAAGAACAGGTTTTTGAATATAACTACTCGGCTGTAAGGAGAAAGTAACTACAATCTGAATATTTAATTACCTTTAATCAAATGATTTTGTAGCTCGTATTGAATTACCATAGTAACGTCTTGGACTCTTTATTTCCTCAAGAGCTCATTACCGTCAGTTCCCATTTCTTTCCTCTATTTCATTTATTCCGAAGTTTTTCTTTCGGTCCCGGGAGGATCAGGAAAGAGGTTTGTAAGAATTTTGGAATTTGCTTAGATTTTCAACTACCTGACCTTTAGTCTCCCTTTATAATGTGTGGCATTGCTGTTGGTGATTCTTTATAACTTATAAGTCCTTGTACTTTCGGGGAGACTTCCCAACGTTGACTGTCTGTTGATTCTGACCAGTAAATCATTTGCATCGCTTTAAGTTTCGAGGAAAGAACACAGTCTAATTTATAGTCAACGCAATGTCAATGAAAAACCAAATTATACTGATTTGTGCTTGTAAGTAAGCTATAAGTAGAACAGCTGAAACGTACAACATTCATTGTGCGAAGAAATACGTACGTTGGAACATAATCTATTATATTATATATTATATATATATATATTATATAATAATATATATATATTTATTATATATATATTAAATAGATATATACAGTATATATATTATATTATATATAATATAATATATACTTAAGAAATAGAAATGGGTTATTTTTCTTCAAGCATATTTTTCGAAATCGTTAAGAAATAATATATTATTTAATTTTGCATTGAGAAACACGTTGCTTTTAAAAAAGGATAAATGTGAAATAATAGCCACAATCTAATAAAAAAATAACCATGTCAATAATAATATAACAGTCATGATCCAATAATGCGACACTAATAAGATGGGTAAAAACCTATCAACTTTAAAATGGGATTTGAAAAATCGTGGCTTTGGCAGGGAATTTAACACAGTGTCATTCCTCATAACAACAGGTAATATATACATGGCATTTTTTTAACATTAAATATATATAATTCCTCTTCAATAGGCCTAATGAGTCCGTTTTTATGAGAATCAAGTCTAGGCATGAGAAAATTGTCACCAAATTTGCCGATATTTTTGAAACTTTTCATAAATTCAAAAAAAATTATATGTAGACAAAATAAAAATCACAGTTTTAGCATATTTAAACAAAAAAAAAGTTTGAATTTGATGATAATTTCGTATATTTTCACCATTGATAGAGCAAGCTACATCATCTGACCAAAGTCTGAACCCTTTTTAAGCGCTCGAAAAAATATATAGTATTAAATTATTAATACAAATTAGTAACTTTAGAATGGGCGAACAAAATAATCTTGCAAAATTATTAGAATTTTAATCAAATTAAACAAAATAATTTCGAAAAAACACCGAAGGAGCTTTAAAAATAGGGGCCCTAATAAAGGCTTTTGTTTAGCTAAATTTAGTTCAAAAATCCGCGCATTATGACGTCATGTGTAAGGCATTTATGAATGGAAATTTTCAGTTTGCTTTGACTATATTATTAGATTGTGGTAAGAACACGTTTCTATTTCGTAAATTAGTTCTCTGGGCTAACGGCTTAGCCATTAATCCAGCCAGTTTTTCAATATAGGTATCATAGGATTTGGGCCCGTCTGGGACGGAAGGGTCTAGCAAGCTGTCAGGAATGTTTATGTCTTGCCCGTACAATAATTTGCTGGGACAGATGCCCGATTCTGAGATAGGGGCGAGCCTTAGGGCGAATAAGACAAAGGGGAGAACGTCTAACCACTCTTGGCTCTCCATACTAGGCTCCGCTAGCATTGTTCGGAGACTATTTATGATCATCTTATGGGTTACTTCAACTTTGCTGTTTGAAAAAGGGGCGTAGCTTGCGGTCGTTGTGTGCAGTATACCTAACAGTTTACACACACTTTCAAATAAATGTGATGTAAAATTTCCACCTTTATCTGTGATGAGGTTGCTGGGGATTCCACAGTGCGGAATTAGCTGGTTAATCATAGTTTTAACTACAGTCTCCTTTGTAATGTCTTTCAAGGGGAAGGCCCACACATAATGAGAGTACCGGTCGATGAAAGTTAATAGATACTTATATCCTCTGCAGACAGGTAATTTCAAAATGTCCGCATTTAGGGCTTGAAACTTGTAGGACACTTCCTTGTTTTTCTGTGAAATAGGGTTTATAACTGCGTCCCTACCGTGTGGCTATCTGACTATTGGAGGGCACGCTGCGTACGAGCCGTTCGACTTTTTTCGTCGCATGTTTTGAAATTAGCAAGTCGGACTTCTAGAGCAGTGGAGACATAAAGAGAAATACCTCAAGTGTCCCTGGAGATGAGTCAATTCGACACGAATAATATGTATGCGTTCCCACTCAACGCGTCGGGAGGAGATTGCACATGTCTGAGGGACAATAATTCAAAAGATACATCAACGTAGAGAGAGAGCTCGGTCTTCTTGAACCAAAACGTTGTTTTTGTAATAATTAAAGAACTTTTTTTCTTTATTGTAGAGGTAGTGAATTTTATGTATCTCATCCTTTAATTGGTCTTGTACGCTAATCTCAGCGTACATTTAATTTCTTCCTGAAGCGTTTTATTAGTTACAGGTGAGCCTCATTACAGTGTTGAATTAAATTTAATCCGCTTTATTCTCTATAAAATACTCATTAATCTTCATCTACTTTTCTTATGGGTAGCTTTATCATTAATTTAATTTAATTTATGTTTAAATTAAATATATTCTCCTATCCATTTTTACCCCTTTGGGATTTAAATCTGCCTTTTTCCTCATGAGAAATATGCTCGGAATGTTCTTTGTTTACATTTGTGGTTAGGTTAAAGGTCTACATTGTTTTCCTTCCCTTGGATATGTTGACATGGCGCGTTGCGTGGTTACCTTTATGCCTGGTAATAACGCGCCCTAAGGTCAGGGAGATTTCTTCATTTTATAAGCGGTTGGAAAGGTTGCGAATGTGACTCCACGTGTAGTGGATTTGAAGCTTCGCTCTGATTTGTCAGTTGGCAGGTGGCAGAGCCAATCACAGCGTTCGTACGTGGAGGCGTGGTTTGGAACTCTGTTTCTTCGTCAGTAGTTTCAATTTCTTCATTATTTTGATCATCATTATTAATCTTATTTACCAATAGATATTCTGCAAGTGGATTGGTCTTTTTTGTGATTAATTCCCAGGAAACTTTGAAACTACTAAGCAAATTTAAGCTTCTAATCTCTCTTACATTATAATTTTTATTATCATTTATCATTTTATATTTCATTATAAGCTCTCTTGATTGGGTTTCTATTTTAATGTCCTTGTTTGCAAGTAGATATCCGTACTTTCTGAAGACCTTCGTCAGACAGACCATCAGTCGGTTTGCCTGGTCATAATTTCTTTCTGCGGGAGAGAGGACTGAACTATAGAAAGCAATAGGCTTATCGCCTCCATCAGTAGCGGAGAAGATGACTGCTGCTGCAGATACATTTGTTGGTATGGATTATAATTCTGAAAGTGGGTGGTGGTGGCCTTGGATATAGCCAAGCACTAGAGGCATTTTAACAGCCCTTTTTAGCATTTTTCGAAGGCATTTATCGCCTATTGCGTTCCAGAGATTACGGCGGTTCGAGTAAGTTTACCTTTTAAGAAACAGGATTGAGGGGCGCTGTTATTTCAGCGAAAAGCGGGGTGCTACTGCGGTAAAAACCTATCCTTTCCAGAGGGAAACTTTTAATTCCTTTATATGTCCTTGGCTTTGGGGTGTCTAGGATGTCCCCAATTTTCTCATGATTTGGCCTCAGGCCACTTTCGTTGATGATGTACCCGAGGTAGTCAATCTCTCTTTCTGCAACTTGGCACTTCGCAGGATTTACACTGATATGTAGGTATTTTAACCTTTAGCACCTTCTCCAGGAGGATTTTGTGCTCCTCTTCGGTCTGGGTGTGAATCAGGATGTCATCCATATAAGCCTGGGTGTTAGGGATGCCTTGTATGACCGTATCAATGTAGGCTTGAAATATAAACGGAGAGGAGACGTACCCCATGAGGCTCCTGTAGGTGAAGGATCCGACGTTTGAGGTGATGGTGAAGTACTCTCTGCGAGTCGGGGTCTCAATGGCACCTGTAAAGAAGGCCTGGGTTAGGTTCAACACGTGTATATAGCCGGCTCGCCCTTCAGTGTGGACATGGCATCCTGTAGGTACGGGAGATATCCATAGGTTTCTACTTCAGCTCTTTTGTTCAAGTTCTCTAAATCGAATTATTCTCTCTATTACCTGCTTTTTCTCTAAAAAACGCTCATGGGAAAAGACGCCAGGGTATGCTACGGCGTAGGAATCCTGTGGCCTACAAGATTATAAGTTTCTGCTTTAAAGTTTTGAGCATAAAGCATTGTGAGGTACCCTGCCTGGGTTTGAGTGAGAATCGGGGGTCCCTTTTATGTTACTTTATACAGGATAGGCGGTGGGCGAGTTATATTTAATACTTTTTTTGGGATCAATCGCCTTTTCATCAGAGGTCTCTTGGCCGTCCTCACCTATTAAGGCTGCGCTCATTCTTCTTATTTTTCTTTGTTATATTTTTTCAAAAATTTCGTCCCCCGTTTATTGTCTCAATTTATATCGGTTGGTTTTTCGGTAGATAGGGTTTACAAATAACCGCTGAATCTTTCATTAATATATCATTTAAAATTTTTAGAAGCTAGAAGGAATGTTACAGAGGTAGGCGGAGGAGGAGCCAGAGAGAGATTTTTGAAGGAGGAAGAGGCAGGTCATTATTACTATTAAATTCCTATTCCTACTCAATTTTAAAGTATTATTTGTGACTGAGTCTATCAATAAATCACGTTTAAAATCAATGCCCATCTCAAAATTCTTTAAAAATGACAGACCTACAATGTTTGTAGTTACATTAGCTACGTAAAAGGTATCCCGATATCTACGTATAAAAAGTTTCAGTATATTTACGTCCCAACCCCAAGTCGATTTTAATATTTTTAATATCATAAATAGCGATTTTTGAGTTATTGGCTGCAAGCATGTATCCTAGGGGTGCTTTGTGATGGTCAGAAGCACTGCTCGCTAGGATGCTCTTCACCGAGCCACAATCGACCAGGTAATCGACCTTATTTAATGTGTCATAGACTACATACAAGGTCAAGTTGTCAATCTTGCAAATCCTTTTGTCTCCCTCAACATCGGCTGTAACAGTCTTACTACTTAAGTAGTGATCGTCAACAGCACTTAAATCAGTCGGGTCTGACAGGATATTTGCTTCATTGCTTCCACTTTCCCTTATATTGTCTATAACACCCCCCCCCCATTTAATAAAATTTGATTACAAAAGACGTATCCCCAACATGCAAGGGACAACTGGCAGTAGTGGATCAGAAATTTATTAATTTTGGTACATTACCCTATTGCTTGAAACATTGGTTTCCAGACCTTTTGTTGAACATCGGTACTATCTAATATAAAATATTTTTATTTGTTGATATATTTTTGTTTTGTGGACTACTACCATTTTTCATTTTTTAAATTTTAAATTTTTTAAGCAAGAAGGAGCATGCATTCCTTGTACATTTTGATGACTTATTGATTTGTCCTTTGATAAAGTTCTTATTTATTTGTTCATTATTTTCAATTTTATCTCTCTCTCTTCATATATACGCATTGGTATTTTCTATTCGTTAGCTGCTGGTAGTGTGTTTTCCTATAATTTTGATCAATTTTCAGATCATGTTATTAATTTATAATAATATTATTATTATTTATTATTATTATTATCTATTATATTATTAATTTTTGGTAAGTAGTAGTAGTAGTAGTTTTGTCACTATTTTTTATTAATGTTATAGCATATGCTATCGATTGATATAACTGTTTATTTAATTCACCCAAGCCACTTGATTTTCTATGTTTATTTCATACACTTTATCACTGTTCGTCGTGGATGATCATTATCACTTGGATGTATTTTTAAATCTCACTTTTCTGTTGTGAGTATGATCTTCATGGCTGCTTTTAGTTGGAGATTTACGCAGCCAATTTATGCGTTTCCCGACGATGATGGGACATTGTGTATGGCATTTCTTTCGCCATTATTATATATTAATGGATACATAGGGCATTCATTACCCTCACATCGGTAGGCTTTGAAGAGATAGCCGGGAATGAATAAAAACATAATTCGTTCAACAATTAGCGTTATTAAATGCCTTACTATAGCCATTTGCATCTGACCTTGCGTGTCGTGACCTACTTTTGTCGCGTGTCAGGTTTCCTCTCTCAGCTGTGTCGGGTTGGCTTTGAATGAACTGCTGAAGTGAGCGGGCAATCTCGTTCACAGTCTTCGTGAGGTCGGCCATCTGGCGTGACAGCTGGCTTTCACCGCTGTGACCAGCGTCATGTTTGCGCTCTTGATCGCGCGCGCTGTTCGGTGGGTAGGCGGAGTCTGTTCCTCTCTCGTCTGTTCTGTTTCGTACAGAGTTGACAGAACTCCAAGTCTGTTCGTAATTTGGTTGTTGGTAATTTCTTCCTTTTCGAACAAAGTTTCTGTAAAGGTCATCTGCCACCTTGACCATTCTATGGAGGTCATTTTCTTCGGCCAGGGAATATACTGACATCTGGACATTTTGGGGCATCTGTTCTAAGAAGAGATCAATGGCAAATTTAGGGTTATGTTCCACCAGAACATCGAAGCTTTTGTTCCCCAGCACTCCCTTCACTCGATGGAGATATTCACTTGGCAACTCATCGGGTGTCATGCCCTGTTTGAACACATCCCGTATTCTATTTCTTAAGGCGGGAAGGTAAACTTCCTCGATATTTTCTAATAGCAGACGATAAGCGTTATTTTGAAGGGGGAATTTAATTTTTGAGACCAAATTCGTGGGCAAGATTGGGGCCAACAAACGAACACGTTCGTGAGTATCTTCTACATGATTTAATTTGAAGATTGTTGTTGTAGCACTAAGCCAATTTATGACATCATAAGGGTCAAAGGTTGGTAACTGACTTGATGTTAGTTGACTGTAGGTTTTTAATGGTGAGTCGGTATCAGGACGCCTCGCCCTTCCTTTTTGGCGGGAAGATTGTGGCGTGATTTCCAACTCCGCCTCTGATGAAGAAACAGATGGGCCTGCGTCATCATGCGAGGGTGGAATTCGTTGGGGGGACGGAGATTTCCCCTTATTTCCTTTTGAAGACTTCTTTGTTTGAGTCCTAAGAGTCAGCTTCTTTGTTGATACCATTTTCTTAGAGTCTTAAGTTACTGACTCTGTTTTGTGGAGTCGTCTTTTGAGTCAAACTTAGGCGTTTGTTAACTAAGCCTAATATCAAGAGCTTGGTTTGAAACTCTCAAATTTCCGAAATAGCAAACGGTTTTTTCTGTTACTATCCGAATTTTTCTAACAACGACTTTTACTTCTTATTATTAATGAGGTTAATAAGGAACTTGATTCTTCACGTTGTTATTACTTTGACTCATATAATTTTGTTTTAATTTGTCATATTTTAACTATTTTTTTAAGCATTTAAAAACGAGAAAGTAAAAGGAATTTAAGTTTTTTTTTTTTTTTTATTCAACATTTTTATATTCTGGTTAATCTGACTCCAAAATTGGGGGTTTTAAGCCCCTACTGTCGCTCATGGGGCTCCTACAGCTGATGTATGAAAGACGCAGCTATCAGACGTGATTAATTGAAAACAACATTCATTATCGGGCGGAAGGTTGAATGAGTATACACTTTCTACGAAGTGGCTTTATTATGTGATAGTGAGCATGACAATGACAAAATAGGCGGTTCTTATCAGATAAGCTAAATAGGATAGTTAATTTATGCACAAGATCGTGGCGTTAGCAATACAATAAATCAGCACGTAAAACTGGAACACATAAGAGATTGGCACTGATCTCCTATTCTAAAATGACCCTTCCGGCGTAAGGCCTGACTCAACAACCTCTTTAGCAGCTCGTCCTCAGGGCATGGAGGGGCTTCTAACTATATCTCCCGAGCTTTTCTTGGCAGCGTCCCTGTTTGGGCATTCTACCAATCACAGCTTTGTTTGGCGTTCCTTCCTTGGGAAAAGGAAAGAGGCCGCCAAACACTTAAGGCTTTGGGAAACAATATACAAGCTTATGTAAATTATGCAGGGAGAGATGGTGCGAACATCATCACGTGTCGGAGCATCAAGTCGGATTCGCTATATAAGTGATAGCTGTAGTCACTAGGAAAGTAAAGAGATTGTCTCGATAGCAACTAGCCCTCTACAGACGTATCGCAAGCTACAACTCTAAGACCAACGCATCTTGCTTGATTGGTGCGAGAATAATAGACGATTGTCCCTATCGTAATTTTCACCCTAATGTCATTGAACTATATAGACAGTGACTTCCACCGACGTCTCGGTCACAACCAATATAGCTATATAATGTAAATAACATTACTGGAATTTATATAGAGATTAATGCTTATATACGTAACTTAGTAACTAAACCCCTACTATATAATAAGATATTATATAGCATTATATAGCTATATATATATATTATATAGTATACTTCACCCACCTTCTTTCCCCTGACTGGGGCATATAGGTGCGTCACAGGCAGCTGGAAAACAATAGTAGTAAAAAAGAATATGACAAGAGTCGAAAAGAAAGCCCAGCTTACTGCTTTTGTTTCCTTTTATACCCTTGAAAGTGAAAGAGTACCAAAAATGCCAACCCTAGGGGCTTCAATGAGCTGGCGACAAACCCTCGCCCCTATGGCACCTCTCATTAGTGTAACTTCATCATTGCCCTATTAGACACGTCCTTACCTACTCATAAAACCCTGCCCATTCATTCTATTATACACACTCTTCGTTACCTATTTCCATTTTACTCCTCCCATTCTTATATTGATTCTCGCTCCAGGCATTCCTTTACTGACTCAATCCACTTTATGCTCTACTGTCTGCCAACGCGCGTTCTTGAGCCTCGATTTCTGAGAACAGACACTGCACCAACTATATAGTCGCACTTGACCAACCGGACTATCCTATCCTTTTCAACATGACCAAACCATCTCAAATATATTTTCTTTATTCTCTCATTTATTCTTTTCTTCACACTTGGCCACAACAACTCGCCTATATATATATATATATATATAAATATATATATATATATATACTATATATATATATATATAATATATATATATATATATCCGTATATAATATTATATATTATATATATATATATATATATATACATATATATATATATAATATATATATATATATCATATATATAATATAATATATATAATATATATATATATACCTGGTATATTTATATATATATATTATATATATATATTATATATATATATATATATATATATATATATATATATACCTGGTATATATACTATAATATATATATATATTATATATATATATTATATATATTTTATAATATATATATATATATATATTAATAATTAATATTATGCCTTTAAGATGATTTGAGTATAGTATAAATTTCTGTACTAGTAATTTCTGACTTTATATTTAATCACTTTAAAGGAATTCATTTAAAAAAACTACCTGATCCTACCTGCCAGACATAAGGATTCATCAGGGACTATTCAGTCCCTATTTATATTTATACTTTTACTTGATTGAAGTAAGGGTTGTACAGAGATTCTCAGTCTCCCTTAATCCAGGTCTTCTTCAGATAAGGAATACCAGCAGGACTTGCAGAAACACTTCATGGTTTCCCATTGGTATGCCACTTGGCTTACTGAAGAATCTAGCTAATAGCAAAATCACGATTTTTTGCCATTATCACTCACTAGACTCCCTTATGATCCATAACTAATGCCGGTAATAGTAGTAGTGCAGAGGGGCTTCACCCCCAATTTTTAAAAAAATCACAGGATACTCTAAAAAAATAATTAAGAATAAAAAAAAACAAACGTGGGGGTCTCTTTAGGAAAAAAGTTACAGCTTCTCAAAGTTATTAAAACTCCCATAAAATTCTTATATAAAAAAAAAAATTAAAAATCACAGGAAAAAAAAAATGGTAATAGTGCAGAGGGGTGTCACCCTAATTTTCATAAAAATCACAGGATATACTCTAAAAAAAAATAATAATGAAGAATAAAAAAAAACAAACGTTTTGGTCTCTTTAGGAAAAAAAGTTACAGCCTCTCAAAGTTATAGTAAATATCTAGTATTTGATCTAAATATTTTCTGAAAAAATTTTCTAAGTTCAAAAAAATTTCTAAGTCCAGAAAAGTTAAGTTTTTTAAGAAAATTGTTTATTGGCAAGCTTCTTAAAAAACTTAACTTTTCTGAACTTGGAAATTTTTTTGAACTTTAGAAAATTTTTTTCTAGAAAATATAATTATAATACTAGATAGTTAAAAGTTATTAAAACTCCCATACAAAATTTTCTAAAAAAAAAAAAATTAAAAATCACAGGACGCAAAAAAAAAAAAAAAAAAAAAAAAAATGGTAATAATAGTGAAGAGGGGTGTCACCCTGATTTTCATAAAAATCACAGAATATAGCTACTCTAAAAAAAATAATAATGAAGAATAATGAAAGTGAAAATTGTTGCTATCTTTAGGAAAAAAAGTTACAGCCTCTCAAAGTTGTTAAAACTCCCATAAACTTTTCATTTTTGATCTATGAAGGTTAGGTCTCATTTCAGGCCCTCTAGTTCAGGTTATGATAAGTTTTGTTAAGTATAAACAGAGAAAATCTATGTAGAATTAACAAATCTTATCATAACCTGAACTAGGATGGCCCTAAAATGAGAGGCTCTTACTTTTTTTTCCTAAAGACTTAAATCATTTTCATTTTTTTAAGATTAATTATTATTTTTATAGAGCATATCCTATGATTTTATTATAAAAAAAATAAAATAAAAAAAAAATAAAAAATTTATAAAATCCTATGGGAGTTTTAACAACTTTGAGGCTGTAACTTTTTTTCTTAAACAGAGTGACAATTTTAGTTTTCGTTACTTTTTTTTTTTAGTAGCTATATCCTGTGATTTTTACAAAAATCGGGGGTGACACCCCACTGCACTACTATTACCGTGAAAGTGATTTAAGTCTTTAGGAAAAAAAGTTAGAGCCTCTCAAATTTTAAAATTTTCCCATAGGCTTTATAAAAAAAATTAGTGGGCCTCGTGCTCATTTTAGGACCATCGTAGTTCAGGTTATGATAAGATTTGGGTAATTGTTACCCAGAGGGTTGTCACCCCTGATTTTTATGAAAATCAAAGGATATATAGTTATATATATATATATATATGTATATATACATACTTGGTTTGTTTATTTATATAAATATTATATATATTACTATATAGTATATAATATATAATATATATATATATATATATATATAATATATATATATATATATATTATATAATATACTATATATCTCTAAAAAAAAATAATAATGAAGTGAAAACAAAAATCGTCGCTCTCTTATTTTCTTATAAAAATTTTTTTTTTTTGAAAATCATAGGATATAATCTAAAAAATAATAAAAGAATGAAAACGAAAATCGGCAGTCTCTTTAGGAAAAAAAAGTTACAGCCTCTCAAAGTTTAAAATTTTCCCATAGAGTTATAAAAAAAATTAGTGGGCCTCATGTCGTTTTAGGCCATCCTAGATTCCTAGTCAGGTTATGATATGATTTCTTAAATCTACATAGATTTTCTTTGTGTATACCTAACAAAACTTATCATAACCTGAACTAGAGGGCCTGAAATATGACCTAACCTGGATTGATCAATATTGAAAAGTCTATGGGAGTTAACAAATCTTTGATAGGCTATAACTTTTTTTCATAAAGTTTTGTGTTTTCA
>JABUQX010054608.1:20000-30301 GCA_015478945.1 Trachelipus rathkii
CTTCACTCGCGTAGGGATCGAAGTCGGGAAAACGGGAGAGGGCGGGAGCAGGTTAATCGGGAAAGGGTTGGTGTTAAAAGGGAGCATAGTCACCGCGGCCAACGAACATAATCCGATACTATATTAGATCGAACCCAGTGATAGCTGTAGCGGTTGGCGGGAGTAACACGTTGGAGCTTCACCAACGAATTAACGGGAGGCTAAAAGATGAGCTGATTAGTTATACCATAAATGAGAATCTAGACATTATTAGCATAACTGAGGCATGGGTTAATGAAGAATTATATGGAGCCTCCTTTCGGGAATAAAGAAATAGACGGATATTCACTTTATTTAGACCAGCGCAGAGAAAGAAAGGGGGGGGGGGGGTGGCGCTTTATATTAAAAGCAATATTCAATCTGTATTAATGACTGACTTTAAAACTAATCATGATATTGAATCGGTATGGGTAGATATCCTTATGTATAATAAATCATATAGAATAGGGGCATTTTATAGACCTCCTGGCCAGTCAAGAATAGATGCCGGAAAATTGTTGAAAGAAATTGAGACAGCATGCAACAGTCAAAAGGTATAGTCATAAATGGGTGATTTTAATTTTCCAGGCATTCAACTGGGATTCCTTGTCTAATACGGACCAAAGTAGTTCAGTATTTATAAATTGGTATACTAGAAAACTTTTTGAGCCAGATGGTCATGAATCCCACAAGACACGATGCACTATTAGACTTAATATTAACTAACGATGAAAGTATGGTGGATGAGATTAGATTTGAGGAGAATTTAGGACTTAGTGACCATAATATTATTAGATTTAATATGAATGTGATATCTGGGCCCAAATTGCAAGCTAATAAGGAAAAGATCTTAGATTTCTGAAATGGCAATTTTACCAAATTTCGAGACATGCTTAGTATAATTGACTGGGATAAAGAGTTTAAAAGACCAAAACTGTTTTATCATGTGGGAACATTTTAAGCAAATTTTAATGAATATTCAGTCAGTATCTTTTAAAAATAAACCCATTAAGGTGGGGAAGAGAAAACCTGTTTGGTGGAATAGAGAGATAAGAGATAAAATCAACGTAAAGCGTAAATGTTTTAAAATTTTCAAGGGTAGTAATAGGGAGAATGATTTAGAAAATTATAGGAAAAATAGAAAAGAACTTAACCAGTCAATAAGAAAGGCAAAGAGAGAGGCAGAAATTAATTTAGCAAGGAATAGTAATAAGGACCTGAAGAAGTTTTTAGCTTTTATAAATTTAAAAGTAAGAATAGGACAATTGGTCCAATTAAAATTGATGAAAATTTAGTAAGTTCAGATAAGGAGTTGGTCAACATTTTCAATGCTTATTTTGCTTCAGTGTTTACTGAGGAAAGATTAGATAATAGTTTGGAGACTAATAGTTCTTGTATGCATGTAACAATAGACTTACAGAATTTGAATTTGACTTAAAAAGGTTGAAAGATATATGATGTGACAAATGCTAATTTATATACGGTATATATACCGTAAAACGAGGTTACTTTGACACATTGACACCCTATTGGTGTGTGCCAAAATTTTTGTTACTAACAAAATCCTAAAGTTAAGTATTCAAAATACTATTCATAAAGTATATAATACTCACAGAAAGTTTCAGGTCTGTAGATTGTCTGGGGTAGCGGCAGGGGTGGCTAAAGAGGGGTGTCAAAGTTAACCCCTTCATTTGGGGATACTTTGACACCTGTGTCAAAGTTGCTCCACCAGGTGGGTTAGGTAGTTAATTATAGGTAATTATAGTTATAATTATAGTTAGTTCTGGTAAATTAAAGTGCTACAGTATGCTTTTTCTATTTAAAAAAAAAAAAATAGTAAAATATAAAGTATTTCTCCATTTAAAAAAAAAAATAAAAGAATCATTTTTGAACATATGGTACTTTACCATACCATAATCCCCAAAAGGTAGGTATGGTAGCGTGAAGTGAGGCAATGCCAGATTTAGCTTATTTGGTGTATTAATCTGGCAACCTTAGCCTTTTTAAAGCTACTTTTAGCTACTTTTGTGTCCTTATAGCCTTTTAATGCTATATATATAGTCTTTTAGACTATGAAGTCACATTATGCTATCCCCTACCCCCCTTTGATCTAGCCTTTTTCTGGCTACCTAGCTTTTTCTGGCAACCTAGCCTTTTTCTAGCTTTCCTAGCTTTATGGTCTGTGTTTGGTATCATTTCCTAGGTATACGGGGCCGCTGAATTGAATGCCATGGTAGTTGAGTTGATTGGTGGGAGTCCCTAAGGTACCAGGTCATTTTTAGGGGTGTCAATGTTACCCCACCACCATCAAAAAAACCCATGTCAAAACATGGGGCAACTTTGACACTTTCACCCTTATCGCTATTTGTAGTTCTATCTTCTTAAATATAAAAAATAGAGAAAAATGCTTGAATACACATTTGTTCAGCAATGAATAAGGAAAGATTCTGTAATGGTTATATAAAGGACAAATGATTATGTAGAAAGTTATGGAAAGATTTCAAATTTTTTTTTGAAAATTTCCATTTTCCACCTCTATATGTTAATCACGTAATATCACAAAACTGAAAAGTTTAAACAAAAACTTTATTTAAGCAAACGTGTTATTTAGAGGGTTAAGAATAATAATCTGGCACAATATGATGGATATTAATTATGGTTATGTTAAACTTGACCTCTGAATATATTGGGGTTACTTTGACATGGGTTTTTTTGATGGTGGTGGGGTAACATTGACACCCCTAAAAATGACCTGGTACCTTAGGGACTCCCACCAATCAACTCAACGACCATGGCATTCAATTCAGCGGCCCCGTATACCTAGGAAATGATACCAAACAGACCATAAAGCTAGGAAAGCTAGAAAAAGGCTAGGTTGCCAGAAAAAGGCAGGTAGCCAGAAAAAGGCTAGATCAAAGGGGGGGTAGGGGATAGCATAATGTGACTTCAAAGTCTAAAAGACTATATATAGCATTAAAAGGCTATAAGGACACAAAAGTAGCTAAAAGTAGCTAAAAAGGCTAAGGTTGCCAGATTAATACACCAAATAAGCTAAATCTGGCATTGCCTCACTTCACGCTACCATACCTACCTTTTGGGGATTATGGTATGGTAAAGTACCATATGTTCAAAAATGATTCTTTTATTTTTTTTTTTAAATGGAGAAATACTTTATATTTTACTATTTTTTTTTTTTTTTTAAAATAGAAAAAGCATACTGTAGCACTTTAATTTACCAGAACTAACTATAATTATAACTATAATTACCTATAATTAACTACCTAACCCACCTGGTGGAGCAACTTTGACACAGGTGTCAAAGTATCCCCAAATGAAGGGGTTAACTTTGACACCCCTCTTTAGCCACCCCTGCCGCTACCCCAGACAATCTACAGACCTGAAACTTTCTGTGAGTATTATATACTTTATGAATAGTATTTTGAATACTTAACTTTAGGATTTTGTTAGTAACAAAAATTTTGGCACACACCAATAGGGTGTCAATGTGTCAAAGTAACCTCGTTTTACGGTATACCATCAGGGCCTGCAGCTTTACTTGGATCAATATGGTCTAGTAAACATTTAATATCTTTTACGTCAAATTCAAATTCTGTAAGTCTATTTGTTACATGCATACAAGAACTATTAGTCTCCAAACTATTATCTAATCTTCCTCAGTAAAGTAAACACTGAGCAAAATAAGCATTGAAAATGTGAACCAACTCCTTATCTGAACTTACTAAATTTTCATCAATTTTAATAGGCCTATTGTCCTATTCTTACTTTTAAATTTAATAAAAGCTAAAAACTCTCAGGTCCTTTTAACTTAATTCCTTGCTAAATTAATTTCTGCCTCTCTCTTTGCCTTTCTTATTGACTGGTTAAGTTCTTTTCTATTTTTCCTATAATTTTCTAAATCATCTTCCCTATTACTACCCTTGAATATTTTAAAACATCTAAGCTTTTCGTTGATTTTCTCTCTTATCTCTCTATTCCACCAAACAGGTTTTCTCTTTGGCACCCTAATGAGTTTATCTTTAAACATACTGACTGAATATTCATTAAAATTTGCTTAAAATGTTCCACATGATAAAACAGTTTTGGTCTTTAAACTCTTTATCCAGTCAGTATACTAAGCATGTCTCGTAATTTGTTAAAATCGCCATTTCGGAAATCTTTAGGATTTTGTTTCCTTATTAGTCTGCAATTTGGGCTCAGATATCACATTCATGTTAAATCTAATTACATTATGGTCACCAAGTCCTAAATTCTCCTCAACTCTAATCTCATCCATACTTTCATCGTTAGTTAATATTAAGTCTAATAATGCATCGTATCTTGTGGGTTCATGGACCATCTGGCTCAAAAGTTGTCTAGTATACAGTTTATAAATACTGAACTACTCTGGTCCGTATTAGACAAGGAATTCCATTGAAATGCCAGGAAAATTAAAATCACCCATTTATGACTATACTTTTTCTTTACTGTGGCATGCTGTCTCAATTTCTTTCACAATTTCCGCATCTAATTCTTGACTCTGGCCAGGAGGTCTATAAAATGCCCCTATTCTATATGATTTATTAAACATAAGGATATCTACCCATACCGATTCAATATCATGATTAGTTTTAAAGTCAGTCATTAATACAGATTGAATATTGCTTTTAATATAAAGCGCCACCCCCCCCCTTTCTTTCCTCTGCGCTGGTATAAAAATAAAGTGAATATCCGTCTATTTCATATTCCTGAAAGGAGTCTCCATATAATTCTTCATTAACCCATGCCTCAGTTATGCTGTGGCGAATCCGACAAAGCAACCTTCGCAGCTGCCGCGGATAGCGAGGCGGAGGGGTTCTAAGCCTCCCGTTAATTCGTTGGTGAAGCTCCAACGTGATACTCTCGCCAACCGTTACAGCTATCACTGGGTTCGATCTGATATAGTATCGGATTATGTTCGTTGGCCCGCGGTGACTATGCTCCCGTTTGACACCAACCCTTGACAGATTAACCTGCTCCCGCCCTCTCCCGTTTTCCCGACTTCGATCCCTACGCGAGTGAAGCACCTCGGTGGATTTTTTCCAGCCGCCCGATTCCTTGAAAACGGACGTAGGTTTAGCCCGTTCCCTTCCCGTTCCCGACTTCCCTTAAGGGAGTGAAGCACTACGTGGATTTCCCTGCCCGTCCGTTCCCGACTCCGAGGAACTCGGCGTGGGTCGTCTCCGGCCCGACTTCGCTCGACCGCGCCCGTTCCCCTTGGCAAGGGCAACCTTTCGGGGATGTTCCCGTGACCCTAAACGTCCGGACCGGGGCCACTGACTCAGTGAATTCACCCGGCCGGCTGTACCTGTATCCCTGGTGAGGGCAACTCTTTTAATGGTTTTCACGGCGGTGGAAGCCAGTTAGTTTACTAACGCGGTAAGTCGCTAAATGAACAATTTCCCTACTTTTGTTGCCTTGATTGACAAGGGCCTTTTTTCCTAAAGCTATTTCAATATTATCGGGGACAACAAGAAAAGAACAAGACGATTTTCAATTTATAATTTCAACTGAACAACAAACGTGAACTTCAAACTTAGAGCCGCCAATGTGCGGAAAATCATGCGCTAAGAACAATAACAAATATTACAAACTAAGAAGATGGACGTGCCAGTGATACCCTTGAAATGCCCACCCAAAGCGTCCCCTATGGTGCACGACCCACTGCGATATTGCCGGTGTACTCTTTTTATATGGCAGAGTTCGATATAACTCTGCTTTCAATCTCGTTGCCCAGTTGTGGAATGGATTTCAATATGATCAATTCCGCGGGCAGTCTCCGCGGAAGCTAAGCGCTAGTGCACGCACTCGTTCCTTCAAATATGAGGAAACAGTTCTTCGGTCGTTCGCGAGGCTCCTTCAATAATTTTTAGGAGTCCGCTTAATGGTTGTTTCAAGAAGTCGTTTTAATTAGTTAAGAAATCAGACTAAGCCTCTGAGACTTCCGATATTTGGAAAAGTTCTTCGTTCGCGAGCTTCCTTCACTAATTTTAGAAGAAGCCCCTAATGATCTTCCTGAGAAATCGCTCAATAGTTGTTGGATCTCTTAACAGTTAATTGTTCCCTGATAAGGTCAAGAATCACCTGACGATAGTTGGTAAATCACAGAACGGTTCAAGAATCCCTGATAAGTTGATTGTTCCCTGATAAGTTCCACCTGCAACAGACAAACACTTATTAGCCCCATTATCTAACCTAACTCCTACATACAGTGCGTCCACTAGTTTCATAACTTACCCAAAGGGGTGGAAACTTGACCTCTCAAGGTTCTTTCCTGCGACTTCAACTTTGTTTTATTCCCTCAGCACTCTTGCTCTATTTAATCGAGGCTTTCCACTGTCATGCCCTCACTTCAAGTATTATTAATAATTTAACCTACTCTTTTAAATTTAAAAAAGAACAAAAAGGAGAAGGAGAAGACACAATAACCTAACACTAAAATGATGAAAAAGTAATAAGATGACCATAATGCAATAATAATAATAAGAAGAACCCTCAATTCCCTACAATGCAAATAATGTCAAGATTCTCATTTATGGTATAACTAATCAGCTCATCTTTTTTATTTCTAAGGCTATGAGCATTTGTGTAAAAGCATTTGGATATCGAAATGCTGTTATTTTTATTGCTAACATCATTATTTGAACCTGTAACAACCACTAGTTTTTATTTATATCAACGTTGGCAGTTACCATTGGCTATTATTTGTATCCAGATTTAGCCCATCACCCCAACCTTTACCTAGTTTTTTTGCTAAACAAGTCTCCAAACTGGTGCTGAAAAGCCCAACACCTTTACGACTCAAGTGAACTCCATCTGCTGCAAAAAGATCTTTATCCAGAAATTCTCTCCACAAATCCAAAAACCTAATATTTTCTGAAAAACATAATTTCCTAACCCTTTCATTTACACCTAAAGCCCTACTCCCCCATTCCTGACCTGCACCTACCCTAGGAAAATCCCAGAAATCATGCACTTTCTTCCAAGCTTTCCTCTCTGAATATCTCCTATATCTTGCTATTTGCAATTCTTCTGACTTTTCTATGTCCGTATATCATTTGCTAGCCCACAAATGCACAATCACATTTGAATCAACATTTGTTGAATCAATCTCTCTATCTATCCTATCCACGATATCACTCACTCTGGCACCTGGATAACATTCTCTCAATCGTTTATTTTTATTCTTATTTTGAAAAATCATCCAGGTATCGTATCATAGAGTCTCAATTAGATTGTATCCGTCTTCCCCTTTGAGAAAATCAACATTACCATATTATATATAATATATTAGTGATGCACCAATACATGGTATCGCGTATCGGTGGATCGGTCGATTTTTGAGTTATCTATCGGAAATTTCGAGAGTATAGTATCGCATGGCAAATTTTCATACTTTAACCGATACCACACATTTTGCGTTTTTTAAATATATAATATATATATATATTATATATATATATATATATATATATAATTAATATATATATATATATATTATATTATATATATATATATATAATATCAGTACATGTCCCGCATTGCTGCAGGGTGGTGTTGGTAGTTGAAAGTTTTTGAGCTTATCAACACCATTGCGCGAAAGCAAGATTGATAGAAGGGGGTTTTCAGCCCCTTGCCTCTGACAAGAGAAATTAAAAATTTTCTTTAATGACTCGTCGACTTCGAGAAACGCAACTTCACCCTTTCTAGAAATTAAAGTTTCAAATTTCTTCTTCCTTTTTTAATTTTGTTGCAATTTAATATATATATATATATATATATATATATATATATATATATATATATATATTATATATTATATCTTATATATATATATATATATTTATATATATATATATATATATATATTATGTACGGTATATATATTATATATATATATATATATATATATATATATATTATATATATATATATATATATATATATATATTATATATATTATATATATATATTAATTATATATTATATATAATATATAATAATATAATATAATATATATAATATATTATAATATATATATAAATATATACTATATATAGTATATATATATAT
Source organism: Trachelipus rathkii (assembly GCA_015478945.1). Classification (NCBI taxonomy): domain Eukaryota; kingdom Metazoa; phylum Arthropoda; class Malacostraca; order Isopoda; family Trachelipodidae; genus Trachelipus; species Trachelipus rathkii. The sequence continues at coordinate 28,128 of JABUQX010054608.1, forward strand.
GGTAATACTGTAGACAGCGACCCCCACAACTTTTTAGACCGAGAATTTCTGTTCAAAAAAATCCTACCAAGTTCAGAAAAGTTAAGTTGAGTTAAGTTTTTAAGAAAATTCTTTAGTGGCAAGCTTCTGAAATTATGCCAGAAGCTTGCCACTAAACAATTTTTATTAAAAACCTAACTGAACTTAACTTTTCTGAACTGAAAATTTTTTGAACTTTTGAAAATTTTTCGGACACAAAATATGTGGCTCGCTCTATAGAGTATTAACTATATATATATATAGTATATATTATATATATATATAATATATATATTATATATTATATATATATATATATATTATAATATATATATATTATTATATATTTATATATATATATATATATATATATATTATAATATATATATATATATATATAATATATATATATATATATTATAATATATCCCGCAATTTGTCTGATAATTTCCCTATCTATCTGACCTACTGGTATGCTAATGTAGGCGTTTTCGTTTTTGCATTTGGGCTTACGAAACGTAAGAATCCTCAGAGTTTTGCGTTCGTTTTTGCTAACACTTAGCGCAAAATCGAAAGAAATGCTTACGCAAACGTAAGGAATTTCCTTAATTCTATAAGGTTGCTATTTCCTCGTGATTCGCTGAATTTAACACGTCTTTACGAAAATGGTGGTAAATATAAAAATGACCCGTGGTAGGCCCGTTTGAAATTAATCAATATTCATTCAATAAAATCGGCTTTAAATCTAATTTCTTCCAAATGATAAACTCCATCACACTAGTTGATCAATTTTTGTAATATAAACTATGTTATTTTTTTTTATTTCTGCTTATCCGAATCTACGGGTTCCATCACAACAGGCTAATTCCAATTGTTTGCAAAACAAAAGTAAAAATCGTAAGAAATCGTGTTCGTTTTTTGCACGAAATTCAGGTAATTAGTTCAGGCAATCAGGAGTGCCAAAGAAGTCTTATGGATGTTAAGTGTAGGGTTAAGTGTTTTTATATAAAAAGATTCCAAATTTTCAAGTTCTTCATCTGTAGAAGCATTTTGAAGAATGGAGAATTTTTGAAGAGATATAGGTTGCCTATTGAGGTCATAGTGATCTCTGACAGCTAAATTCTTTGGTTGAGAGATGGGGAGGTTCGAAAGGAAATGCCCATGCGTTGGAGGCTCGCATCTTTAGTTAAAGGAAAGTTTGACCTACATAGTCGATGTTACATTCGGCACATTTATACTTGTAAACGATGTGTGACCTTAAGTTCATGGGGATGCTTTCTTTAATCTTAAAGAAACTGCCAGTTGAGTTGTTGTTAATAAAAGATATAAGAAATTTGCATTGTGAAGTTTTTGGTTAAGATGTTTCTAATCTGAAAGCGAAGATCATTGGAAAGGGGTCCAATGTAGGGAAGCCGAGCATAAACAAGGAAGTTTAGGAACATCATATGCAGTAGTTTTAGAGCGATAAGTGTTATCGAGACGAGTTAGCCAAGTTTATAAAGAAAGTTTAGAGGATAAAGGCTAAATCTATAAATTTACGGAAAAGGCGATTTCTTCATGGAAAAACTTCCAATCAGAACAAATAACAAAGGCTTGTGTATGATTAAAAGAGATGGAAATAAAGAAATTAGTCCCAAGTAAAGTATTAGTGGGCTTGCGATAAATAGAAGTAGAAAGCCCACTAATACTTGGGACTAATTTCTTTAGTTTTATCTCCTTTAATCATAAAATGAATAATACGAAGCGTTTTACGATAGAATGAATTTTAGTATTTTCTTTGCTTTTAATTTTAGACCGTTTTTCGTTTTTGTCATGTCATTTGTGCTTACGCCGTAAGAAACACTCACCAGTTTTTAGCACGAATTTCACGGCCGCGATTTCGTGATAGGCTTACTTTGGTTTTAAACATTTGGAATCAGTTGTTGTGATGGAGCACGTGGTTTTGGAATAAACAGAAATAAAAAAAAGTAACAAATAGTTTATATTACAAATAATTGATCAGTTATTTGTGATAGAGTTTATAGATTTGGAAGAAATTAGATTTAAAGCCGATTTTATGAATGAAACATTCATCAATTCAGAAGGGGCCTAATTCCTGCCGCCATTTGTTTTGTTTACATTTTTCGTAAAAACGTGCTTAAATTCGGCAAGCACGG
>JABUQX010054609.1:0-17500 GCA_015478945.1 Trachelipus rathkii
CTTTTGAATAATAAATCAACCTTTAATCAAAAAATTTGGTGCGTATGTTCCACGACTCTTCTACTTTTATGGTCTGCCAAAGATTCACAAGGAAAACATCCCATTACTCCCAATAATTAACAATGTTAATTGTATAACCTACAATTTAACTAAATGGATGCAAAAGCTCTCCCCCTTGATTGGACATATATCATCATGCATCTAAGAATTCTTTTAGATTTGTGAGAGAGTAAGACAAATTAATATGTATAATAAAAGTTTCATGAGTTTTGATGTTGTTTCCCTATTTACCCTAGTGTCCCGGTCCCACTCACTCCTAGATAGTTAAGAGAATATTCCTTAACAAAGTGTCAAAACTATCAAAGATACCAGCATCTTGAACTATGAATTGATACTACATTCATCAAATGTCTTCATATCAAAACTTAACATCCATTTTGAATATGAATTAAACTTGGACACAGCAAAATTCTCTGTCAAAAATCATAAAATAACCTATCGATCATACAGATCAACGAATAAAATGCTAGCATAATATTTTCTGAACTAAAAACATATATACCACAGCACACCTGGCATACATTAAGCGTGAATAAACTGTAGGCATTAACAAAGTATAACAAATCTCAAGCTTTACTTATAACAAACTGATAGTTGGCAAACAGCGCACATACAGAAGCGATTGCACACTGTAAGCACTATTTGGAGATCACCCCCAGAGAGATGCATGAAGACCCATCTCAGGGTATCCCGAAGGGGGGTGTAAGTGGTTACATAAGGGCACAGCCCAAAGGGCTGTGCCCTTACCGCTTGTGGACCTTTGTTTGTCACAGTCATATTTTACTTTAGTAATGATTTTTATATTCAGGTTGCAGGTTTAACCAAGGGTTCCCCTCTTTCTCCAGTTTAAAGCAAGATCTTCATGGAGATCTTTGAAATGAGATTTCTCCCAAACATTCTTGGAGATGACTTCGTTTGGCTAAGATATGTTGACGACGTGTTTGCTGTTCTTCCTAATCATACAGATCCGAATTTGATTGTCAGAAATCTCAAAAGATATGTTCCAGAAATTAATTTTACTGTAGAATTAGAAAAAGATAAGAGCCTTTCCGTTCTGAATGTTTTTGTTATCAGAGGTCCTCTTAATGTTAACGGAAATACTGTTTTTTTTTTTATTTAAGATCTTTAGAAAAGAAACCCATACGGAAAGTTATGTCCATAGGTTGTCTTGTCATGAATCATACTTAGAATTTGGAATTGTGAAAGAATTTTTCCTGAGAGCATTTAATTATGTAGCCTTAGGTTCTTGGATGAAGAAATTATGCATATTAAATCAGTTTTCAAAACATTGGGATACCCTGTACATTTTGTTTCTAGAGCTCTTACGGCAGCTAAAAAGAAGTTTCGTTTACAAGAAAATAGATCAGAGTCTGTAGAATATAATAATTTTAAAATAAATATTCCTGTTCCATCAGAAAATCTTAAGAAATTCATGCCGAAAGAGTTTTCACTTGTATCCAGTGTTCCTTTCACTATTAAAAAGTACTTTCATAGCCAAAAATTTACTAAGCAACAACATAGTAATTCAGGGGTTTACAAGATTCCTTTTAAGGATTGTAATAGTATATATATAGGTTTTTCATATATATATACTTTTAAGGATTGTAATAGTATATATATAGGAAAAACATATAATATATAAATTATAATATATATATATATATGTTAAATAAGACATATAATGAGAAGGTAAAGAATAACTGTGGTTCAATCCCAGAGAAGCAGTTAATTCTTTACCTTCTATTACTTTAAAATTCTTTAACATTCTTATCAAATCCAAATTTCTTGCAATATTTAAAAGATTATATAATATATATATATATATATATATATATATATATATATATATATATATAATATATAATTATATATATAATAAAATAAAAATATATATATATATATATAATAGGGAAAACCTCGAGGTTCTGATGTATCAAGAAGAAAATTGCCATCATAACTATTCTAGAGATTGGAGTAATATCAGCTTACACAGACACAGTTTATAGATGATCGCAGAATATGTCTTTAATCTCTTCCGAAAATGATGTGCACAGGAGACAGCTCATAGAATCATTTCTTATCAAAAATGTTAAAAATTTTAACTCTTGTACTAATAATTTAATTAATTGATGATTTTACAAATTATGTTGTTAAAATTTTTTCAAAGCTGTCAGTATTTGTTAAAAATCTAAACAATAACATTACGTAATAAATAAACCAACCAATTGGATGGAATTGCAACTTTTGCTTTTCCTTTTTAATTATTTAGTAGTTTTTATAAATTGAGCTGAATGGAATGCGTTATCCTTCGAAATCCTCGCTCACAATTTTACTTTTATTTCCTGCTAGGTTGAGAATAAATAATATGATTCATAATAATAATATATATATATATATATATATATATATATATATTATATATTATATATAATATGTAGTATATATATATATATATATAATATATATATATTATATATATACTAATATAAGCACCTTTCTTTCTGGCTATGCCAAATCACATTCCTCTCCTTCATTCCTTTACTGACTCATCTACTTTTTCTTCGGTACTTCAAGCCGATCGATTCCTAGTACCACTCGCCACTATACATTCCCTTAACCAAACCGACTTTCATCTATTCTTTCCATATGACCCAAACTATATCAATGTAATCTCGTTTTTCTTCACTTATGCTTTCTTCATACCATATAACTTCTAATGCGTTCATTCCTCATTGTATCAATTCTTCTCTCACACATAACACGACCCTAGATTTCCATCTGAACACTTGCACCTTAGTCTTATACCTATATTTCAGACCATATTCACTACTATACATTAACACGTGTAACACATGCCTCTGCAAACTATGAGCACTCAAAGACTAGTCCCTTCACATTAATTCCAAGGATGACCCCACATTGGACAAGATTACCCAGAGTGGAGGTCCTTGTGGCTCGTGAAGGTGAATTTTAAATGACTGTGACTATTCTCACGGGGTTAAAGGGGACGTAAAAGAAGGGGCTCATTTCTACTGCTTAATGTTCTTCTACTACTTTTCTGTTCCGGGTATGTTATTCATTCTTAGACCCTAATTCTGGGATAAGAAGGAAAGATGAATATATATGTATAGTATATATATATATATAATATATATATATTAATATATATATATATATAATATATATAAAAATTAATTTAAATAATATATATATATATATATATATATATATATATATATATATATATATATATATATATATTATAATATATATATTAAAGTTCACAGCCTCACGGGCTAGCCCAATCAAGGAGATCTTCTATCTAGTAATTCTACCTTAGGATCCGGAATAAGATCAACCCGCGCCCTTCCAATGCAACTCTGTCGCTATACGATTGAAAACCACGGTACTGCAAATTTCCATGGAAATACAATCAAGACTTATGCATATATTTGGCATTAATTTCCTGTCCAAGGACGAATAAAAGGAAATTAATTACACTAAAGTGAGCTAAGCGATAAGGAGTTAAAAAAATATGCTGATTTACAATGTTCAAGAATAAACAATATGAAAAATGAACTGCTTGTTGTTAGAGATAACCTTGAACAGAAAGTAACGACAATGCATGAGATACGTAGTTAGAACATACTACTAATAAAGATAGCTAGATGATTTGTATTTAGAAAGATAAAAAAATAAATGCGCTATGGATTTGAACCCATTTTGTGTGACTAGATTCGGAAAGAAGAGAAACTGAGGTCACTGGAAAGCAATGTGTTTTTCTTCTGCCATGATGGGAGGAGTTGATTTACTTAGATCGCCCCCCCCCCCCCTAAGATAGTGAGACCTGAGGCTGTATCATTACTCACGTTATTTAGTTTATTGGGTTAGTTGCTGAACGGACTGAAGGTGTGTACTATGCAAATAGGAGCATGAAAATCGATGCTTCCATGCTGTAATTACACTCCGCCATAATGTTACCACAGAAGAAACTGCATTTTCGTGTTGTTTGGAAAAATTGTATTTGAAGAGGATGTATGAGTAATGCAGATTCATAATAATGCAGGAAGAGATAGAATATAAGAAATTATTGAGTCTTTTGAAGAGGAAGGAAGACAATAGACTCTTTGATCATAGAAATCTAATGCAAAAATTTTGGTAAAACTGAATAATAGACAGTTTTACATTGTCCAAAAAAAAACAGAATTGTATAGAATCCAAAGATTTTTTTCTAGGGCCATTGGTTGCTAACAGCAGATCTAGAAATAGCTGAAAAAATGACTCATTTGAGAGCAAAAAGACGCAAAACGGAATCTGGGCTACAATAAAGCGCTAGTTGACCGAAACAAATATTTAAAGAGATAGGACATTATTGGAAATTAAGAAAAGTTTAAAGGTAGTAGCGATAGGGGTGTTGGGAGAAATATGGAAGGGTGGTGGTAGAAAAAGGATCACGCTTTCCTGAATTAAAGAAGTGAAGAGAGCAACAGAACAGAACGAAAGTGAGGTTGAATAGCAAAAATGGAGGCCTCCAAAATCTAGAATTCAATATGTGCTGACCAGGAATGAGGAGAGGAGATGAAGAGGAGAGTTAAGGGAGGAAGCTGGAAATTGTTAGGTAGGAGGTTTGAGGAAAGATCCATGTGCCGACTCGCAAATGCATATAGGAAGGATAATATCTAAGTCAATAATTTAAAATTACGGAAGGCAAAGTCCAACTATTGAATGCACAACAGGAAAGTGGAAATTTGTAGGAGAGTGAGATGGATATGCAGAATAGAGTGATGCAGCAGAAAAAACTATTCACGAGGAAGAAGCTTTAGAGGGGCTTGACAAAAATAAAAAAGGAGAGGAGAAGATGGAGTAAGGAAAGGATGGAATAAGAATGAAGCTGATAAAGGAAGAAGATGATTTGAGCAAAACCTATGATGAAAGAATGTACTGAACATCTGTTGGTGAAGAAAATGGGTACAGGAGAGGTTAGGAAAGTTGGTAATTATACCAATGTACAAGGTAAATTGATATTTGTTCAAAATACAGCGGTATATTACTAATTTAAACTATATAGTAGATTGCACAAATACTTCACAGAGAAAAGACTGAGGGGGCGAAATCATTGTCGGGGAAGGGACAACATTGTTATACAGATATTAAGTTATATTTATTAAATATAATATTATATATTATATAACCTATATTTTTTTATATCTGATTATTTCACTTATACGCCTAAACATTTTTTTCTATCTCAATTTTATCCTATCTGCATATTAACTAGAGTAATACAAATTTTACAATTTTATGTATATAATAATCTCATTACATCTAATTCTTATTTATTCTTTTCTTTTATACAAATTTGTTCCTTGTAATAATGATTTTTATTTACCCTTTTTTTTTATTACTAAATTGTTTATTTATTTTTCAAAGAATATGAGCATCTGAGTCATATTGAAATTTGCAAGTATCGCAAATTTTTAAAGTATTTTGTATTTCTGATTTCTTTCTATTATATATATCAAAATTCAAGAAGTTGGTCTAATCAAAATTTGTTTAGAAAGCCTCAGCCTTATATATTTAGATAACCATAGTCTCACTAAAGAAAATAATACAACTTAAGAGAGAATACAGGGTTAATTTTTTCTTCAACACATATTTGTTTTTTTGGTGGGGTGGGTAATTTTTATGTTTTGCCGCCTCCGCCCTGCCCCCGCGCGGTTCTATTATTTATGCCCGCTTTCTGGCTTTCGGGGGTCGCGAGACCTAAAAGGTTGAGAAAAACGTTGAATAATAAGGGATTAATATAATATAAATGTAATATATATATAATATAGTATGAGTATATGTATAAGCTCTATGTTAGGTTTCGTATAAGCGTATACTAATTAATCAATAAAAGTCAATTAATCAGAAAAGAAACTTCTAATCTATCGATTGAAATACTATAGGAAGAATATTCTGCTATAACGCAAGTTAATCTCAAATTCTTTATAATACAATATAAAGTCCACTAACGTATCTAATTATCATATATACATAAAAGAAATATACGTTATTCCATATGTATTAATATACCTCCTTTGGGAAAATAATTCTCACAATCTAGAGATAGATCTCATACAATAATATCTATTCACTACAATAAATATGATATCATAGATTCTATTTATTTTTTAAAGATTTTAAAGATTTAAAGAATATTATAATATAAAATTTAAATGAGGTAAAGTTATTATTTATATTATAAATAAATTAATAATAATATTTAAATTTTTTTATTTATTTACATATATAAGGTAAGAATTTTTATTAATATTAATTTGATACTTATCTCTTGCCCCGATAATATTAATGATTATAATGATAGTCATGGGCACGCTCCCCACCCTCACCCCCCCACAATAAGGTAACCAATAAAACAAAACCCCACTAAAAAAGTTTATTTTTATTTCCCCTAAAACTCGTTTTAATAAATAAACAAATAATAATAAATCCCTAATCAAACTTGTCATTATCCGTAGTGATAAACAATAAATTTATAATTAGTGATTAATATTAATAATTTATAAGACACATCGAGAAATGATTCATATCATTATATTCTATTTTATTTTTATCATAATTAGATAGATAGAAATAAGATATCGCTATCTATTATAATAGATAACAAGGAATGGAAAATAGAAAAAAAATAAAAATATTTAATAAATAAAAATAAAAAAAGAAGGGGTGAGAGAATATTGGGGGGCAGTGAATCAATATATATAAATGTATAAATATATACGTACCATATTTAATAAAACAAATTTTAAAATGGGTTCCTACATACAATTATATAATATTTTACTACTATATTAAAATTATTAAATATATTTTAAAATTTTATTATTAAAATAAGATATAAGACCTTTTAAAATAAAATAAAGAAAGAATAAATAATAATTATTCATAAATGTAATGATAATTAATAAATAGGATATTAATAATTATTTAATATAAATATTAATTTATTACTATATAATATATGAGAAAGGATTTAGGTATTTCTACTATAGTAATAATCTATTTATGAATAATCTAAATATTAATAATGATTAATAATTTTATTTAATATCAATAATAAAAATAAATATTTTTCATATTATAATTGTTATTTCCTTTTAAATGTTCGTCATTTATACTTCAAAATAATATGATATATTGTATGTATATTCTAGAATGATAAAAGATGATAATAAAACAACAAGTTACTAAAATCTCATCTTTATTTAATTTCATTTATATAATCTTGAATTAAAATTAAATTTCAAAAAAAAAATAACCATTATAAATAAACTCAAACAAATAACTTGAAAATTTCATATAACCAATAATATATGAAAAGTATTTAAAAAAATTATAATGTATTATTAATTAATTATATTTTTGAATAATAAAATAATTAAAAAAAAAATGTTAAAATCAAATTTTCAATTTTTTATTACATTTTTTCATTATATTTTTTTTATTTCAATTTTTTCGAAATTAATATAGTAATTACTAATTTTGTTATATTTGTAAAATAATATAACTCCAAAGTAAAATAATAGAAAAAAATAAAGTATTTATAAAAGTAAGACGAAATGAGATAAAAATAATAAACCTGTTTAGAAATCTTTTACACATTGTAATCTCAAAGAAAATCAAGCGTAATATCGGTCTAGGATCGAATGATTCTCTATATTTTTTGGGAAAAATGCGCGTTTTCTCCTAGGGTAGGTGAAGGCGCATTATATGATGTATCATAGAAGATCTAGAAAAAAAGAAAAAAAAAAGTTAAAGTATAAATTGTTCATTATGTTTATTGGAATAAAGAATTTGGTAGATAAAGTTTAGAAACCCTAAGTAAGTAATAAAGGAAGTGAAACGTCCAGAGTGAAGGTATATTATTCAAATTCTGTTTAAACTCGAATATAAAACCGAGTATACGTATCGATAGATTACGCCGAAAAAGAGTCTGACCTTATAACGATTGTATCTATGTGTCATAATAGTATTACATTGCGAAACGTTGAGAACAAAAATGAACAGTCTTGACCAATACTCATCAATAAATGAGAAAATCTCCTTTGTAGACTCCCTATTAATAACATAATAACTAGGGTAATATTAAATATTAATGGTAAAGGATATGAAATTTAATAATAAAAACCATAATAAATATAATATATATCATATACCTCTTTATTCCTAAGCAAAGTAGCGATTTTGGGGAAATATGTATACATTCTATCACTTATACTCACTAATAAATAATCTAACGAAATATATATAGGATTTATATATTATATATAGATATTAATATTAATTAAGAAAATAATTTAATATAAATTAATTTTATTAAGGGGATAGGATTAATATAGAGAAAGAAAAATGTGTATTATATACAAAGTATATAATAATATAATTATTATAAATTACAGAATTTAATAATAATTAACTACATACGTAACCATATGTCGAACAAAAAAGAATCATGTAAAGTAAAAAGATTTTGAATAAAGACCTACTAGCACGCTCAAAAGACTTTAGACTGCCCCGTATTCATTAATTAGATGGAAATTGTATTCGCTCTCAGAGGATTTTATTTATATGCAAATCGCCCTTGGTACTGTTATCCATTATAATTTATCATATTATATAGTCAATTTTTAAAAAATTTAGAGGAACTTGGTTCCTAATATATAGCTTCTGAGCTCTCCACCTCTCTAACAAAGAAACTTGAAAAGCACATGCCACAAGATCAATTTAATTTTCACAATGCTAAAACTACATATTTATTTTTATAACGGCCTTACTTATACTTTACTAGATCATACGGTATTTATACCTTAGATTATTCAAACGACGGGCAGCTTCCTCGATACATATCAGATACCATACCTATATAATATTACGTACTTAGGGTGTCCAAATCTTTCTGTCCATACAATCCCAGCATTTTCTCAAATAAACTTTTCAATATTCGTAGAGCTGGGCGTGTCCGGCCAACAAGTTAATACATTTCATCCTAGCCCTAATAATAATATATTATAATAATATATAATAATATAAAAAATAATAAATAATAATAATTAATAATAATAATAATATAATAATAATAATAATATATTAATAATAAATAATAATAATAATAATATTAGAATAATTATTAAAAATAAACGTTATAAATATTAAATGTATTAATAATAATGATTAGAATGAATTAATAATAATAATAATAATAATAATAATAATAAACAATAATAATAATAAACATATAATAAAAACAATAATAATAATAATATAATTATAAAAAATAAATAAATAATAATAAATAAATAAAATAAAAATAAAAATAAAAATAAAATAATAAAATAAAAATAAAATAAAATAATATAATAATAATAATTAATAATAATAATATTAATAATATAATATGAATAATATAATAATAATAATATATAATGGTAAATAATAATATTATAATAATATAATAATACTATAATAATAATAAAATAATAATATAATAATATTAAAAAACATATTATCAAAAGATAACCATAAATATTAATACTATAATCAATTTTTAAATTAAAATAATAATAATAAGTAAATAATAAATTTATAAGAACTATTTAATGATAACAAAAATGAATAAATATAATAATAATAATAATAATATCAATCGCTTACAAGAAATATATAAAAATTAATGGAAATATAAATAATAAATATGATAATATAATTAATATAAGGAATAATAAAATGCACAAAAAATAAAATATAGATAATATAATATAATAAATAATAATACATATATATTAAATGATAATATAATTTATAGCAAATCAATCTTTTAACTACGTATGATTAATTATATAATACATATAATATAATTAATATAATATTTAATCTAACATAGGGTGTTTAATAATATAGAATGAATATATATAGTATAGTATAGGTATAGTATAGTATATGTATAAGTATAGTATAAGTATTAGTAATAGTAATGCAAATAACATTTAATAGCGAAAAGAAATTTTTATGAATAAAGTAATGCTTTGTGAATATAATCCGATATATATAAATTAAGATTTACATGATTTAAATTATAAGATTTTTAAGATTAAATATATAATATATATAATATATTATAATATATATATATATCAATATTTATAATATAATATATATAATTAATCAAATAAATATATATAAATATAAATATATAATAATTAATAATATAATAATATAATAATATAGTAATATAATACTAAAATATAGTAGTAATATTTAAAATTAATAGTATAATAGATAATAATAATAATAATTATATAATAATAATAATAATAAATAATAATATATATAATAATATAATAATAATTAAAAACATAAAAATAATAATGAAATAATAATTCTCGATATTATGCTCACAACCCAAAAATTTGAGAGGGAAATTACTTTTTTTTTAAATTGAAAATTATTAAATTAAGTAAAAATGGTATATATATATTATATATATATATATATATATCTAATATTATAAGTTATAATATAATTATATATATAGTTAGTAATATATATATATATATATATATATATATAATTATATAATATATATATATATATATATTTATATAGTATAATGTATATATATATATATATATATATATTGGTAAGAAGAGGCATTCTATAGTGGCCAACTAGTGTTGGGAGAATATCTTATTCTTCCTTTCATCCACTGGCAGGACTTGTAGTTATCTATTCTGCTTGTTCCTCCACTGCACAGGTAGCAGTTGATGGTAGGTCTTTGATTGGCCCATGTAATAGCCATCGTTTATACGTTGAAGGACCGAAGTATCTACAGGTACTTGGTATTTCACCTTTCTCTGCTGAAGCGCCTTCTTCACTAACAACTAGAGGCTATGTGTTACTCTTTGATTAGTACTGCGAGGCTAATGAACCATCAACAAACCTAGTTATAATCCCTCAGAGTAATGTATTTAATGGTAAGGTATTAAAACAGCTTTAGTTGTTGGTTATGTTATTAAATTTACATTCAGAACATATTTAACAGGTTCGGTGCCTTCCTATCAAGTAGATTTCTATATAATATATATTAATTTTTCTAGCTGACCTGCAACCGAATTAAGTTTTCATCTGAATCGAGAGAGAGAGGAGGAGAAAGATAGAGAGAAGGAGGAGAATGAGAGGAGAGAGAGAGAGAGGAGACGAGAGGAGAGAGGGGAGAGAGAGAAAGAGAGAGAGAGAAGAAGAGAGAGAGAGAGAGAGAGAGAGAGAGAGAGGAGAAAGTTAGAAATCATATTTTAGATAAAGTATAACAACTTTAAATATAATATAAACCCTAATTTTGTAAGGAAAACATTATAAACAATCATATAACAATAAAATAATTGTACACTAACGTATATTAAAATAGCGTATCTTACGTGTGGGATGGCAGATTTCTATCGACTTAACCAACATCCGCGGCTTACACTATAACTTTGCTTCCGTGGAATCCACTCTCCAAACCTCTACCCAACCTGTTTGTATCTTTCTCTGAGAATACCCAATGAATAAAATTCTTTCTATATAAACTAGTAATTTATCTAACCCTATAACTTATTTTCAAATTTCCTTTTGAAAGGACGGAGTAATGTGCCTTATATAAACAAAACACTCTGTAACACGTCCCTCGAGGCATCTCGAATTCTAATAACTTCGATGTTCTGTGGCCTCAAAATCTTTTCTTCCTTCCTACTGCAAATAATTTCTTAGTGCTTCGCTACTGTTTCTCCTAACAGAAAAGATTTTCACGCCTTTTTTGAATATGTTACGATTCTCACGAGACTTATGTTCTCATCCAAATACTGAGGCCGTCTATTTAGGGGATTTCAATGGATACAACACTGAATGGTTGGATGGTCCTCTCATGCTGGATTTAGGTTGGGAGGAGGCCGAATCATTAGCATTCTCAACGATCTGGAGCAACTAATTAGAGACCCCTCACACATTCCAGATCGTCCTAACCACCAATTCTTGACCACACTTGACCTATGTTTTCACCACTAGTTCCTCTCTTCTTTAAAAATACACCACTTTCGCGTCCCTACGGTAAATTTCTGACACAACCTTATGATTCTTAATTTTTTAATTACTTTTCTAAACAGCTCCATCCTGACCTAAAAGTCTTGCGTTTTTTCTGGCACTTTTGTCGGGCGATTGGGGGAGGGGCGGCCTTCTGCACGTCTCTACTTTTCTACGGCTAGCTATAATTCTTGGAATGACGCTTATGACTTGGCTGACGCTTCGGTTTCTGGTGCCGAGTAGGTGGGAGCTGGTACATTCGTTGAGTGGGAATAAGCACGGTTCATTTTCCTTCTTTCGTACCTAAATTTTATTTTCTCCTCCTCATAATCCATTGGTTCGATCGTGCTTTGTTTCTGGCCATTCAGGCTACGAGACAGCTGATTATCGGGAGTGGAAAATTTTTTGTTCTTCTATCACTCTTGCTAATTTTTCATTCTCAGCTATAAATCGTTGCAGGGATACTCTTGCGTCGAGGAAAGCGGGCTTTCATTAAACGAAAATGCTTTAACCTCCTTATCTTCTACTGAATAAATTTTTTTTTTGGCCTCTTGCCAAAATATCCTCTAACAACTTCTGTAAATCTGTCTTTCCCTCTCCTTATTCGATTTGCTGTATTGTCTGCGCTATCGTCCAACTAAAAGGACCAAGTCTCTCCAACTCCTATTTTCCTCCTAATTCAACAGTGGACATTTTTAGCATTCCTCTTTTCCTCCTCCTTCTTCCTCAGGTGTCCTCTGTCTTGCCTGTGATTTACATTTTGATCGGGTGCAATGGGCTCCTGAAATCTATTAACGTTAGGAAAGCGGGTGGCCCGGATGGCATTCATCCCCGAGTTTTGAGGGTGTGTGCTTCCGTGCTGACCACAACCTTCGTTTCAACTAATATATCTCTATGTCTAAAACTAATAATTTTTTACTCAGTGTTGGACAAGGCGCGGCAAATGTTCCACCTGTTCCGAAAAAGAAAGCCGCTCTGATCCAATCCTTAAACTATCGTCCTATAGCTCTCACTTTGTTTCGATCTAAGATCTTTAAACCTTCTCAAGCTCTCACTTTTAGATCATCTTGGAAAATTCTCATTCACTTCTTTTGATCCCAGTACGACTTTCGTTGCGCTCGAGGTATTACTGGTGATATACTTCCTACCTAGATAATTTGATGATTTTCCATCTCTTAGGAACTACGGGGCAGACTTGCGTGGTGGCGCTTGACATATCCAAGTTATTTGACAGAATATGGCACGCGTCACTGCTCTCCCAAGCTCCCCTCCTTTGGATTTCTCCTTCTCTTTGCTTACCTTATATCTAGCTTTCTTCAAATCGCTCAATATCGGCTGTTGTTGATGGGCGCAACTTCTTCTTTCTATAAAACACTTGGTGTTCCTCAGGTTTGTCTGTGCTTAATCTCCTACCTATTCCTACTTTTTTATTTATGATCTGTCTTTCACCTGGCCACATCTAACTCTATCCACTCGGTATGACGATGACTCGACCCTTCATTTCTTCAACCGCTTTGCAATTCTGGCTCCGTCTTTTACTTCTTAGAATTGCTCTCGTCTTAATATTTCGATTCCATTCTCTGCGTTGATCTGCGATAGAATTTCCGGGCTGGGTCGTCAAACTTGTGAAGTTCAATTCTTTTAAAATCCAAACTTCTCTACAAAATCTCCCTCTCTAAGACACCTTTTTAACTTTCCTATCTCTTCTGTTTCGACGGTTCTCTCGTCTTCTCCTGTTGACAATATAAACATCCTTGGCCTTAACATGAACAAAAAAATGTCTTGGAAACCTACATCACAACGGGTTGCTTAGGGCCGGCTCAAGAAACTGGGAGTTCTGTTTGACTGCGAGACTTTTTTCCTCTTCTCAGTTGTTGCTCCAGCTATCCAAGGGCCTCATCCGCCCTTATATGGAGTACTGCTCTCATATCTGGGGGGCTCTGTGATTTCACCCGGCTTTTGGATAGGGTCGAGTAAGGCCAAAAGACTTCATAAACTTTCCATTAACTTGACCCTCTATCTTTGCGGCCGCGATGTTTTGGTTGTTATACTCGTTTTCTATGGTACCACAAACGAGCCAGTGGCTCGAGGGAACTTATCACTTGCCTACAACCACCTTTACGACGTCATCATAGCACAAGGGATCCTGTATCAGCGCATGAGTTCTGTATTGATATTGGTAACTCCTGTCTAGATCCCTTCGGTGCTTACTTCTTTCCTTCCACCTCTATTCAGTGAAATTCTCTTCTGATCTTCTGTGTTTCCTGCATGAATTAATCTCTCTCACATTAAAAAAAAAATATGTGCTCATCTGCGTAATTTACCTTAGTTGATGAATATCTAAGGTGTACAAGACCCCCTCCTTGAATAGGGCTTCGCCCGTGAGTGGTGGTGACAACAGAAAAAAAAAAAAAAAAAAAAAAAAAAAAAAAAAAAAAAAAGTCACATGTAACACAAATTAATGATTAAAAGAATTGAATATTACTTCTGTTGCGCAGACATTTTTTTTTATGATTTCCCATTTTTTTTATATTTTACGGTCAACTAGCATATTTGAGCAATTTTAAAACGTTCTTAAAAAAAGTACTTTTAAAATCCATTATTTTATATTTTATAAAATATTTTAATTTTACAACACACACACACACCACACATACACACACACCCACACACACACACATAATAATTATATATATATATATATAATATATATATATATATATATATATATATATATATATATATATATTATATATATTATTATATATATATATATATATATATATATATAAACACATGTGTCTTGGTGACAAATGTAATATATATATAAATATAGATTGAAATATATATATTACTGGTATATATATATATATATATCTCTATATATATATAATCTGAGTTAATATATAATAGTTATATTTCGGTAATATATATATAAAATATAATATAAATATATATATATAAGCTATATATATAAGGTATAATAATATATAATATATATATATAATATATATATAATATATAGTATATATATGTATGTTATAGACAGACATATTGAGCTAGGTATATATAGTAGGATCTAATGTTTCTATATAAATACATATGTTTTATATGTTATATGTAGTGAAAAGCATATATATATATATATATTTTGCATAAATTTTTATATATATATTAATAATATGTATATACAAGTATTATATAATATATATATATAATATATATTAAGATATATATATAATGTTAATAATAATAAGATAGTCAATAAAGTATATAGAATATATATTATCAGATAATAGATTATGGATCTTCTAGAGAAATTAATATATTTATTTTTATTATATGATATATATAAGTGTATAGTAATATGATATAGTATATCTTTTAATAAATATATATATTAGTGATATATATTATATATATATATATATATATATATAGTTATAACATATATATATAGTAATAGTAATTATACTTATCTTTATTATATATTAGTAGATTATCTATATATATATAATATATATATATATATATATTATAAGTATATATTTATATATATATATATAATTATAATATATATTATATATATATATATATATAATATATATATATGTTTAAAAATATTAACATATATATTTAATATATATTTGTTATATAATATATATTATATATATATATATATATTATATATATATATATATATATATATATATATAAGCTTCTGACACCTCGCAAGCTTCAATTAAATTGATCAATGAGCAGAACATTCTTCCATTTACATTATAGCTCTAAAGCCTCTTATTGACTTATACAACTGTCGTTTGCGATAAGTCAAAAATGCCGCGATTTTGTCGCTCGTTTAGAAGGGGACTTATATTGCCTGATAAAATTGTCTCTTTTTCTTTAAAAGGTTTTCTGCAATTTATTAGTTTGTTGCAAAGATTAACTACAACAGCCTCAATGCTCATTTAACCGCAGGAATAAATACTACACAAGCTGCAAAACATTACTTTCAGACACAAAACACTTTTTCCAAAAACTCTTCAACAACAGAAAATTCGAACGTCCATGGGTGTGGAATTTAAATATAAAACATGCGGCTACCGTGTCATGACCTCAATATGATTTCCTCACGTATTTGAAGAGGCTAGTTTGAATCCCAAGAATCATCAACTTAATTACTATCTTTGAATAGGGTAATGCCCGTAACGTTTTTACTTACCCATTAGTTAACAAGTTCTCCCGACTGTGTAGTAAATTCCCACTCCTTATAATTAGGGCATTGCCTGTTGGTGATGGCGCATATTATTTTAGAATAAAGACATTTATAGAACAAATGACATTCTTGACATTTATTCATGACAAAAATGACATACCATGACATTCATTCATGACATAAATGACATTGACATTCATGATATGATATTCATGCATGACATTCATGTTGATCTTTTGTTGTGAATCTAATCAAGTATAATTTTTTTAACTAGGCCTACTGTGTATTAATTTAAATTTCTAGGGACGCTATACTCTGTTAGGCTCAAATCTAATTAGCTGAATTGTTACAGGCCTAGCGAAGTAATGAATCATTCTCATTCAGATAGTTTTGTTTATTTTATGCTCATTCACGTAAAGTATTCAAATCAAATGATATATTTCAATATCCTTAATAATTTTGCCGTTTTGGATATTTAATTAAAAAAGAAAACCTACATCATAAAATCTGTGAAGATCTTTCCTTTTTACTTTTTCTTTTTCATTTTGTATTTGAAACGTCATCGCATTCTTTTTCTTGTTGACGCTTTTGATTCTGTTCTTCTTTTCAGTGTTATTGATTGTTATTGTTGTTGCTGTTATTGGCAATGTTTTTATTATTTCTCTTGTTATCCTTATTATAATTCTACTCTTTCACCATATTGTTGCTGTTGTTATTATTTTCATTTCAAATTTAACTTCATTGATAATTTTTTTTCCTTACATTCTCTGTAATACTTTATTCAACTATTGTCTCATCATCAATTTAACACCTTCATTTCTCTTCTCTCTACTTTCATCTTTATTCGATTATTAAACATACTTTTATAAGTTTTAATTATACCTTTCTCGATTGCTCATTTTACATATTCACTCTTTTCTGAATCATACCCGCTTCTCCCCCTCATTCGTCATCCCCACTTTCTTTTCGTTAACTTAGTATCATAGAGTAAATACGGAAAATGTCAATTCTTTTCACTGTGACAAATGTTAAGCGATTTCTTTTGTCAAAGAAATTGGTTCGAATTTCATGCTAAACAGTTGTCTTGTATTTTGATAAATTATATTTTAT